>JANRGW010030430.1:9419-25355 GCA_024733675.1 Psilopsiagon aymara | reverse complement strand
CTGCTCCAGTGGAAGGTGTCCCTGCCCGTGGCAGGGGTTGGAGCTGGAGGAGCTTTAAGGTCCCTTCAACCCAAACCCTTCTATGGTTCTATGACTGTGCTTCCACCACACTTTGACCTGCTGACCCATGTCTGGCAGTGGGGGGCCGCGGGGGGGGCTGCCCGTGTCTCTCCAGCAGATTTTCTCTCTCTTAATCTCTTGGCATTCCGGGATGGAAGCATCGTTGTAGGCACAATCTGTGCAGCTTGGCCAGCCTGGGCCGTGCAGGGTGAGGAGGGCTGAGTGCTGCTCATCCCTGTCCCCTGCGTCACATCCCTCCTCCCTTGATGCCTCCAGTACCTTGTCCCGGCCATCCCATGCCACGTGTCCCCAGTAGGGAGAGCATCCATGTCCACAGCCCCTATTTGCCTACAAACCATAGGGCAGAGCAAGAGGTTTGCACTCTTTGCAGATCTGGGAGCTTTGGATCCACAAGGTCCCTTTCCCAGTGCTGGGAGCAGCCGATGTGTCACCCACCATTCCAGCTGGACAGGGATGTCTCAGCAGCCCATCAGACCCCATCATGGCTGCAGGGAAGGTTTTGCTGAGCTCCTCCAGCTTTGCTGCCCATCTCTTGGCATATCGAAGGGCCAGAGGAGTAACATATCCCCAGTTCTGAAGCAGAAAGTGGGGAATGGGCACCTAATCTGACACCTCCTTCTACCACTCACACACCAGTGTTCCCAGGCCAAATATAATCCGCAGGGATGCTCAGGAGCTGCTCACTCTTGCTCACAGCACATGCATAACCCATCAGTGTGCTCACATATGCGTGTGCTGATGGGCTGAGCCCTAATTCCCGCTGGCTGGAAGAGCACAGCTCCGTGAGAGGCTTGGAGTCCTGTGGGAATGGCTCTGTGGTGGGGTTCACCCTGGCTATGGGGTGGTCCAAGAGCAGGGGTAGGGTGGTGCCTGGGCATGGCAGAGGTTGGTGATGGAGGTTTGGGGTGTTGTGATTGATTTGGGGGACGATTGATGGGCACAGAGATGACTCCAGAGCTGGACTGGTCACTGGGGAAGCAAATGGGTCTGGAAAGGAGCTCAGGAATTCAGTCCCTGGGGCAATGCTGGAGTGAGGATGTTGAGTGGCAGCAGCCCTGAGGCGTGGTGATGGGCAGGAAGCAGCTGTTTAGAGAGACAGTGACTGATTTTGGCCTCTGCAATTGCTCTTTCCCTTCCTCTACATTGCAGCACACTCGGATCCTGTCCCGCTGCAGGGTCTCAGCATCACCAGTGACACCAGCATGCCCCCAGCCCCGGGCTAGAAACCAAACCAGTGCGAGCAGCTTGGGGCGGGAAGGGAGAGGGAAAAGCTGGCTGGGACAAAGAGGTTAAGAAGCTCTTGGGGAGATGTCAGCTATTGCAAGCAGAGAATTTGGTTCAACCTAAACCTTAACATTTTGCTTCTGTTTGAATTGGTTCGAGTTGTTGAACTTGAACATGAAAGTGGATTTCATGCTGTAAAACATCTCTCAGCCCCCAGTGAGATTTGGGTTGTTAATGCTCAGCCAAATCCCTCTCAGCTGCTTTGGAAACCCTTCTGCTTTTCACATTCTTCTCGACACTGTGAAACTGGTGTCAGTTTGAGAAGAGCTTCCACATTTGCATTTTTCACCCCAAAATTCCCCAGCTGCAGAATGTCACTTAGTCCTGGCACCACTTGGAGACTGGGAACGTAACTGGGAGCAGTGGGAGGATGCTCCTGGGCTAACCCAGGTGCTGGGCTTTTGTTTCCTAAGGGAAACTGAACTCTTCTGCATCCCAGGGTCTCTGCAGTGAGTTTCCTTTCCCCTCCGCCACAGTCACAAACACGACTGCTCTGTTTCTGAGGAGCCCATCGCATCCCAAAGGATGTGCTGGCTCTGCTTTGGCACTGCCCCGTGCATGGCTCTTTCTTGCTGGCTGTCACCTGCCTGGGAAGAGCAGTGACTGGAGCAAGAACTGGTGGTACCAAGCACATCTCCCGCAGTGCCCCATCTCTCTCAGCTGGGATTTGAGGTGTGAGGGTGCCTCACAAGAAGCTTGATGGGGCCCCCCATGCTGTTTTGGGGCAGCTTTTGCTCTTTGGAAGGAGACTGTGGATGATGCCAGATCCTGAGGCCATGGCAGAAGCAGGTTGGGGACCGGGGGACTCATCCTGGCTGGCTGTGGCTTTGTGGTGAGCTTTAGCCTGATGGGATCATCCAACATGGGTCTTGCAGATGATGCTGTGCAGTGTCGAGGGGACACTATGGTGGCCTTGGCTGGGATGTTTTAAATGCATCCAAGAAGCACCTCTGGGGCTGTTGAGCAGTTTCTTGTGTCATTGGACGTCAAACCAAATGGATATATATTGGGATGCTGCGTTCTCCCTCGTCCAAAGCACTTGGGGAAGGCAGCAGTTGGTCACCTCCCAGCCTGGCTGTGCTTCTCCGCTGGTTTCTCAGTGTTCCTCTTGGTGTCACCATCTCTCACTGCTCGGGTTGGGGTGGAAGATGCTCTGTCTGGAGATCCTGGCAGAGGTCTCCATCCCACTCTCCCTGATCACTTCCATGCCCTGATTCCCGCAGGAGTTTGCCACACTGACACGGGAGCTCAGTGCGTGCCGGGAGCAGCTCCTGGAGAGGGAAGAGGAGATCTCAGAGCTGAAAGCCGAGCGCAATAACACCCGGGTAAGCACATGGAATCTGCTGCCTGGCTTCCAGGCCTCCGGAATGCGGGACACTGCTGGGCTGATAGCAGCATTGGCAGCTCCGAGCTGTGAGAGCCTCCTTCCTGCCTCTTGCAGCTCTTGCTGGAGCACTTGGAGTGCCTGGTGTCAAGGCATGAGCGGTCCCTGAGGATGACCGTGGTCAAGCGTCAGGCCCAGTCACCATCCGGGGTCTCCAGTGAGGTCGAGGTGCTCAAGGCACTCAAGTCACTCTTTGAGCACCACAAGGCACTAGATGAAAAGGTGAGACAGGCTCTGAGCCCTCCTTCTTCCAGCCCTCCTCCTCCCTCGCACTGGATGCTGTTCTTACTGTTAAGCTGGGTGATAGCATGAGGTCCCTCAGGGGGAAGCTGTTTGGATATCCAAAAGCTTCAGCACCCTCGTTCTATGAGCTGGTGGGGCTGCCAAGAGGATGCTGTGGGTTTGAGGCTGTTGGGGATGGGGCATTTGCTTCCCTGGGTGACTCATGTGATGATGGCAAGTACTGGTGTTTGGTACCCTGGTTCAACTGTTGTTGTTCCTCCTGATTCATTTTCCTCAAGCATCTCCTTCCTCTGCTAAAGGATGTCCTCAGGCTGGCCTGGCCATAGGTCTCCAAGTCAGCCTGGCTCAGGCTGTTCCTCTCCAACTGGAGCATCCCTGGGCCTGTTCCCTGGATGTGAATCCCCCTGAGCCTGACTGCAGCTGAACAACAGGGTCTGGGAGTTGGTGCAGATCCTGGCCACCCACAGCACAGATAAATGATGGCCTTTCCCATTGTGTTACCCACCTGCAGGTCAGGGAACGCTTGCGAGCAGCTTTAGAGCGAGTGGCAACCTTGGAGGAGCAGCTCGTGGATGCCCATCGGCAGGTAAGAGGTGTTTGGGCAGCCAACCCTGGGCCCTTGGTGGGCACCCACTGGGCTGGGACTGCGCCGTGCCATGACTGTGATTTCCAGATGAGTTTGATGGAATAGGACCCACAAAACATGGTGCAGAGCAGAGAAATGGCATTGGGCATTATTAATGTAAGGCTTTAACTCTAAACTTGCCATTCATGTGAAACATTGGCTGTGTTTAAGTGAATACTCCACACAAAACAAACAGTCTTCATCCTCCATCAGTGCTGAGCCTTCACAGCATCTCTGCCTTCCCTTTCCCCTATCCCTTCAGTTCCTCCCCATCCACATCCACCAGCTGGAGGAAACCAGTGCAAAGGCAGCTGCAGACCTGGGTGCTCCCAGGCTGATCTCATGTGTCCCCCATTGAGGAGTCCCTGTTCTCATGCAGGTGGCAGCTCTGCAGCAAGGCGCCGTGCGGGAGGCCCCGCTGGGAGAGCGGGATGAGAGGGAGCCCAAGGAGCCAGCGCAGAAGCTTCCCTGGAAGGTGAGAGCCTTGGAAGCCCCGGCTCTGACCGCGCTCGCTGAGGCCATCGTGTCTCCAAACCCCTGTGGCTGGCTCCAGGGAGCTGAGCACCTTTTCCTCTGTCCCCTGGTTCAGTTCCCTGGGAAATGCCCTTTCAGGTGGATACAGGCTGTATCTGAGCAGATGGGAATTTGTGCTCCCTCTCAGATGCTCCATGGGGCTGTGATTCCCAGAGATGCATTGGGAAGCCCTCAGCCATCCCTTTTCCATGTGAAAAGCCACATCCCTGGCTATCCGAGCCTGTTGACGGGTTCCCCAGAGCCCCATGTCCCCACTCCTCACCACCCCACTGGGTCCCTGCAGGGCCGTGTTCCCCCATTGCCAGCCCATGCTCTGGGGCAGCTCAGCATCTGCCTCTGTCTCTGGTGCCTTGCAGCGGCTCTCCAATGGCTCAGTGCACCCGGATGATGAGGCAGGGCGGGTGGTGGAGCTGCAGGAGCTGCTGGAGAAGCAGAACTATGAGGTGGTCCAGGCCAAGGAGCGCATCTCGGCATTGGCTGCCAGCGTTGCTGAGCTGGAGGAGGACCTCGGCACCGCCAGGAAGGATCTGATCAAGTCGGAGGAGATGAGCAGCAAGTACCAGAGGGACCTCCGCGAGGTTAGGTGCTGCCCTCTCACACTGCCAACCCTCTTGCAAAGCCATTCACAGCAGCTTCCACATGCTCTGGGCTGGGAGGGGATTGGAGCTTCTGTGGTATGCAGGGTTCCACAAAAGAGGCCACTGCCTTTGGGAAGTTGTCCCCAAGCCCATCAGCAGAGCATCCCTGAGGTTATAAGCAGACACTGAGCTAACCAGCTGTGCTGCAGACCTGGGGTGCTGAGCTGTGGCCATGCTGCTGTGATTGCTTGACTCTCCCTTTATTGCTCTGCTGTGCAGAGTGGAGCAGGGGTTTCATGGCATGCTTGGACTCGGGGCTGGGTGGCCCGGTTTTTCCCAGGTTAGTGGTCACGGATCAGCATGTGACAGCCCCGTCACTTCCCTAGGCCCTGGCTCAGAAAGAGGACATGGAGGAGAGGATCACCACGCTGGAGAAGCGCTACCTGGCAGCCCAGCGAGAAGCCACCTCCATCCATGACCTCAATGACAAGCTGGAGAGCGAATTGGCCAACAAGGAGTCCCTGCACCGCCAGGTACTGAACCTGCACCCAAAGACTCCCCATGACGCCGGGCACTTGGGATGGAGAAGTGGGTGCTGGGGACGGGACCAGCCTCGGTGCTGGGCACCCACCCTGCTCTGTCCCACAGTGTGAGGAGAAGGCTCGGCACCTGCAGGAGCTGCTGGAGCTGGCGGAGCAGAAGCTGCAGCAGACGATGCGGAAGGCAGAGACGCTGCCCGAGGTGGAAGCGGAGCTGGCTCAGCGCATCGCTGCGCTCACCAAGGCAAGTGCGGGGGCACCAGAGCCAAAGGGAGAGCAGGGACCAGGCGAGAAGGCAGCTCTGGTCACTGCACCATGGGTGCCACGCTGCCCTTGGAGCTGTGCTGTCTTCTGCTTCCCCGTGGCTGCAGGGACAGTGGGTTCCAGACAATGGACATGGCTACTTCAAAGCAGGGTTTTGAAGCTCTCCATGTGTGCTGCATGCATGGGGTTTGCTCTCTTCCCTCTGCTCCTTTCTCCGAGGCATAGATGGCCCTGTTGGGGTAGATGCCCTCTGGCTTGTGCTGAGATCACGCTGGGGTGAGGAGGAAGAGGAAGGACCCAGGCTGGATCTGGGAGGGTGCATGCCTGGAAAGAGGTTGGATACACCAACCCTGCGCTTCCTGGGTGCTGCAGCGGGTGCCTGGTTCCAAACAGAGCACCTCCAGCTCCCATCACCTTGGTATCAGGGCTGGTTTGGGCTCACAGCGCACAGCCAACCGTGGCAGGGATGCAAGCAGTGGAAGGGAGCCCTCCATGCTGGGAAGGATGCAGATGCAGGGATGGAAGGAGGGATGCAGGAAGGTCTGCATGCTTTTGGGGAGCATCATCCGAGAGGGCTGCTCTGCTTTTCCCAGGCAGAAGAGAGGCACGGGAGCATCGAGGAGCACCTCCGGCAGCTGGAGAGTCAGCTGGAGGAGAAGAACCAGGAGCTGGCCAGGGTAAGTGGTGCTCAGCATGGGCAGGGGGGGTCCTGGTGAGTTCTGATCTGCTTAATTCCTCCCCATCCAGGATCTCTTAAACTGGAGCCACACAGGAGCTCATGGTGCTCTGCTGTGATTTCTCTCTCTCCTAGGCATCCAAGCACTGCTGTTAGCAGGTCACATCTATCCTCTCCCAGCATCACCCCTTGGGGCAAGCTGGGACCCCAAATGCAGGGAGGGGAAGGGGAGGCTCCAACAGCATTTCCCTAAGCCTGGATCAGCAGCAGGATGAGACCAAAGGGCACTGGGAGCAGAGAGTGCTGCCCCTCAAAGAGACAGGGAGGCCGAGCTGATGGGTCGTGGGCTGCACAGTCCCTGCTGTGCTCCTTAGCCAGTGGCTGGGCTGTCCATGCAGGAGGCTGTGATGCTCATTTCTCAGGTTGCTGAGGTGGGATTACAGCCTGTGCCCCTGGGAAGCCCCAGCTTGTTTTGGCCAAGGGCAGACCTTTGCAAATCCCAAGGATCAGCACCCACTGGGGTCTGGAATGTGCCCCCCAGTGTGGCTCTCCCTGACTGCAGAGGTGAAGCTTTCCTGAGGGGCAGGCAGCACACGAATCCTGTCCTCTCTCCTGTTCATCCCTGGCTGGGGAGTGCAGAGCGCAGCAGAGCCCCAGCAGAGGGCTGATCTGTGCTGTGAGGGGTGGGTTTGTCCCCAGAAGCAGGGGCAGGGTGGCAGGAGGAGCTCATGTGTTGCTGTTGGCTGTTTCAGGCCCGACAGAGGGAGAAGATGAACGAGGAGCACAACAAGAGGCTCTCAGACACCGTGGACCGGCTGCTGAGCGAGTCCAATGAGCGGCTGCAGCTCCACCTCAAGGAGAGGATGGCGGCCTTGGAGGAGAAGGTAGTGCTGGGGGTCCTCTGGGGAGGCAGAGGGGCATCTGCGTGGTCTGCAGCCCCTCTGGTGCAGAGCCTCAGCCACAGCGCAGGGGTTCGGAGGTGCCTGTGCAGGGATGGAGAAATGATCCCATGTAGGGGTGGAGAAATGATCCCATGCAGGGGTGGAGAGATGATCCCATGCAGGGGTGGAGAGATGATCCCGTGCAGGGATGGAGAAATGATCCCATGCAGGGATGGAGAAATGATCCCATGCAGGAATGGAGAAATGATCCCATGCAGGGGTGGAGAGATGATCCCGTGCAGGGGTGGAGAGATGATCCCATGCAGGGATGGAGAAATGATCCCGTGCAGGGATGGAGAAATGATCCCATGCAGGGGTGGAGAGATGATCCCATGCAGGGGTGGAGAGATGATCCCATGCAGGGGTGGAGAAGTGATCCCATGCAGGATGCCAGCTGGATGCTGGGACCAGTGGGAGTGCCGGGAAGCATGCCCTTGCATCACACCCACTTCCCACTGCCTTCCACCTCCAACAGCAGCAGGATTTGTCCTGCTCCACTCCCTCACTTCCCTGTGTCTCTTCTGGCTGTCCAAGCAAAACCCTGCTTCATTTTTGCAGGCGAAAATGCACTATTCATCCTCTCCCACCTGCCCATCCCCTCCACATGCTGCCTTGACACCTCCCTGCCTACAGCCCGGACTGCTCTGCCTGCTCCAAGCCAGGACAGAGCCCATGAGCAGCTCCCAGCTCCCACCCTGGGGCACTGGGCTTTCCTTTGAGAAGCCAGCTGGAGCTGCTGCTGCTTCCCAGCTTGAATGCAATTAGCTGGGAGAGAAGGTGGCTCAGAGCAAGGACGAACCTCACAGTGCCGGTGGGAGGTCAGGCCTTGATAATTCACCTCTCTTTGGGTTCCTGCAGGGACCAGGCTCCCCTTAGTGAGGCAGAGCACAGAGAGCTTGCATCCCCCAGCCGATGCCTCCAGGACTGGGTCTGTCTCTCCTGCTGCTCTGCAGCTCCTGTCCCCAACCAGATGTGGCTGTGCCAATGTGTCCAGTCATTCAGCAGATAGGTCTGAGTGCCTCTGGGTAAGGAGCAGGACCTAACACATGGGGCTGAGTCCAAATTTTCACCCCAGCAGATAATGACCAGAGTGGTGGCACATCATCAGCTCCTGCTGCTGGCACTGGCTCACCCAGAGCTTCTCCAGGTCTTTGCAGGCAAAAGAGATCCAAAAAAGAGCACTAGATCAGGTAGCTACAAACACACCTGCTTTTCCCCCTGCTTATTCACTAGCTTAGCTGTAGAGGACATTTTTGCCCTTGATCCAGCTCAAGGAGTTCATCTCCTCACAGATGCTTTTCCTGATATCAAAGTCCTTCAAATCTCTAACCACCATTTGCCCGCTGTGGCCGTAGCGTGGTGCTGGTGTAGGGCAGGAGCTGAGTGAGGGCAGCCCTGCTTGAGGAGCAGGACCATTCCCAGGTAGGTGAGGAGATGCTCGGTGGCCATTGCTGTCCCACGTGCCGGGGGGTCCCGTGCTGGCCACTCCCAGGAGGCCATTTCCTAAATGGTCTCTCTTTTTCTTTCCTGTTTTTGTTCCCTTTTCTTTTGTTTCGTTTTCCAAAGAACACTTTGTTACAAGAGCTGGAAAATACCCAAAAGCAGATAGAGGAGCACCAGCACGACAAGGTAAATGCGGTTGCAGGGAGCCTGCCCCAGTGACTGCGCTTCCTCTCTCCTAATTCCCAGCTAGTGGCAGTCATGGCTCCTAAAATGCCCTACTTTTGGAGGAGCTGAGATCCCAAAGCACCCAGCAGCAGGAGGCCACGAACTAAGCCATGCAGTGGCTGGATGGAAGCTGCCCCCCATCCCTTTGGAGACCCCCGGTTCGGTTCCCTGACAGGCATGTTCAGTCCCATCTCCATGTTTCTATCCCGTTCATCCATCCCCAACTCCCTGAGGACAGCAGCGAGGCCGGGGTGGCTCCACCTCAGGCAGCCACATCCCCTTCACTCCAACCGGGGCAAGATCTGCTCCGTGCCCAGCCTGCAGAAGGCCCTGTAGGTCCTCACACCTTCCTTGCTCTCAGATGAAGCATCCAAGTAGGGTGTGCAACACGAGTCCACCACATTGGCCTGTGCTGGAAAGCTGGAGGGTTACGGCTTTTTGAAGCAATGGGAGTTTTTGGAATATGCCCCATGTTTCATGCATGGTTGATTTCCCCCTTACCCAGGGCCTTGCTCTCCCAGATGCTCCCAGCATCCCAATGTGGGCACTGCTTATGATTCTCAGCCATAGCTGCTGGGTTATGGCTGGCTCCAGGCAGAGGCAAAGCTCCAAGACCTTCATGATGCTAGCTGCACATTGCCCAACTTGGTTCAGCCTGTTTGCCCCTGGGATTGGATCCATGTGGGCTCTAAGATCCATCTCCGTGCCTCCCTGCCTGCTCACATCTCCTGTAGGACAGCACAGCCGCGTAGTGCAGGCACAGGTTCCTCTGAGGAGGGGACTGGCAGCAGGAGAGACAGGACCAGCAGCACATTTGGGCAACTGGTCCCTTGCTGTTGGCCCTGCACATGCAGTGTGGAGCAAAACCCAGAGCATCCCAATGGGACTGATCTTCCTTCATCTCTCAAAGCAGCATCGCTTCAAGCACACGTGTGTCTGTCTGTCTGGCCTGTGATCACTTCCTCCCTTCGCGGCATCATCCCAGCATCGCCATTCACTGTCGCCTGCATGAGCTGTTTCTTTCCCGATGTGCCAAAGGTGCTTTAAACCTGGGATGGGGATTTTTAAAGGAAATAGAAACCTGGAAATAGCAAAGGACATGGATTGCCCCAAACCTGACTGCTCCTCAGAGCAAAACCAACCCCTGTCTCTTGCCTCACCCCGAACAGCGGCGGTTGTCTGATGAGATCGACAAACTGAGGCTGGAGGTTGATCAGCTCAAGACCAGAAGTGGGACGTTCGTGGAGAGTGTGCACACAAGGTAAGGGCAGAGCCCCACCGGCCTGTGCTTGCACCCTGCAGCCATGGCTTTGGCCCTAAAACGCTGATGGCATCAAGCACTTCTGGTTTCACCAAGCTGCAGGATGATTCGTGAAGCAGGGTCAGCTCTGGCGCTGCTATCCCCACCATGGGACAGAGACTGTTGAGAATAGCCCAGCCCAACTGAATAGTCCAAAAGTTGCTCTTTTAAGGGCAAAAACCCACTGGGCATCATTTCTTTTTCTGCACAAAGGGCTTAGGACTTAATTGTCTGTGAAAGCTGCATGTTCACCAAATGCCTTTTCCCTTGTGGTGTGCTGGGGATGGAGAAGGAGAATCTCTTCTGAGGTGTTGCAGGCAAAGAGGAATGAACCCCCATTTTTACCCCTCCTTTCCACAATGGTTCCCCCCCCCCACCCTTTCACTTAAAGTCATCTGGGAGATGGGGAGCAGCCCAGAGCACCAGGAAGAGAGGTGAGTGCCTCAGGCCTCAGCCCCCAGCACTGACCATGGTACCCAGCACTGCGAGGGGACAAAGCAGAGGGGTGCAATAGGAAGGTGACAGCACAACATGCTCCCCAGTGTGTCGCTGTGGCTGCCTGGGACACAGCATCCTCTCCTGAGCATCTTTCCTGTCGTGGAGACAAGAAAGGGGGAGAATGAGGGAGAGTTTGTGAGGCTGAAGGATAGCTGAGTGCCAGAGGAGCGTGGGGAGCGTGTGTGGGACCTCTTTGTATGGGGCTGTAAGACCAAGATGGACATTTGTGTTTAGCTTTGTTTCTGGGTGGAAATAGCAGCAGACAGCTTGAGTTACAGAGGGCAGAGTAATCCCCCCGCTGAAATGTCAGCTTTTGTCTGAGGCGCCTTTATCTGGTTTTAGCTCAGGAGCAGCTTGTCAGTGGCTCCACGGCTTAAATCCCCTTGAAACTTGGGCTGTGCCTTCGTGTGCAGACACCAAGCTGACGCCAAGCAGAGCTGCTCCTGTCAGTGGCTTTGTCTGGCCTTGGTAGGATGCTGGGGCAGGGAGGCACCCCAAAGCAGAGCCACCCTGCTGCTGAACACTGACTGCCTTGGGCAGCAGCTTTTGTCATCCTACATCGAAACCCCCTCGTGCCTCCTGTGGCAATGCACATAGGGAATGATGACCCCGTGTTCTGGGAAGGCGCTGGGCTCAGCTGTGGGGTTGGGTGTTTAGGGTGAGGAGGAGCAACCAGGCAACATGGAGATATGCAATGAGTTCCACGGGTGGCAAAAAGTGGCCTCATGTCCCATAGCTGCTGTGTTGCTCTCCCTGGCATGGGGACCTGCTCCCAGGCACCAGGCTGAGCATGGAGGAGGATGAAGAAGTGCCAGCCAGTTTCTGCTGAAGATCACAAATAATGCCCATGTCCCTGCACTTGGAAGATCTGTTTCAAGTGGGGTTTTATTCAACATTTTTAACATGAAAATGATAAAGAAAACATAAAAAGGAGGAAAAAAGCTCCCTGGATGGTCCTATTCTGGAGCCTGGGGATGGAGAAGGCAGGCACAAGACGTGCTGTACATGTGAGGTGCAAGCTGTTCTGGAGAAGGAAGAACAGGAGGGGACTGCTCAGCCCACGGCTTCACAGCAGACCCACTGCACGGGGTGGTTTTCTCCAGGGCTGAGCTTCCTACAGTGTGTGAGCACATCTCCAGGGCGAGCATGGGGGGAATAGAGCACCTTTTCCTGGAGCCTTGGGATTGCATCATTTATAGAATCCCAGAGTGGTTTGGGTTGAAAGGGACCTTAAAGCTCATCCAGCTCCAACCCCTGCCATGGACAGAGACACCTTTCACAAGAGCAGCTTGCTCCAAGCCCCATCCATCCTCGTAAGAGATGCAGAAGAGGCAGGCATTGCTGGGTTGGACATGCCAGGGTGACCTCTTCCTCTGTCCTCAGCAATCCTGGGCTGCAAGGGGAGCAGCCTGGGGACGAGGGCATCCCTGCGTGGAGCAAAGTCTGCAACAGAGCTCTTTGTCCATAGGTCCCATATGGGCAGCGCCACGGACCTGCGCTTCCCACTGAGTGCCGTGGTCCATGGCCCCGCTGAGCCCTTTGGGACAGCCCCAGGTCTGCCTCGAGCACAGAAGGGCCGATTCGCCGCCCGGCGAGAGGAACCAGCCAAGGTAACCCATCTTCATGGGGTCACATTGGGCTTGGGGTCTCCTCCTGCCTTCGTGCCAGTCTCATGGCTTGGGGACGTGGGGCTAACATGGTAGGAAGGGTTTTTCCCATTGGGGTTGCATTGAGTTGTAACTGTTGTGTGGAGGTCTCCAGTTTGGCTTTTGGAGACATGGAGTGCCATGTAGGACCAGTGGATCTTGTTCCCTCCAGGACTGGGAGCAGGCTCAGGCGGGCAGTGTCCTGGCCACGGGGCCTCACGCCTTCGACAGCGACCCTGAGATCTCCGATGTGGATGAGGATGACCGTGAGACACTTTTCAGCTCCATGGATGTGCTCTCCCCTGGTGGGCACTCGGATGCCCAAACGTTGGCCATGATGCTCCAGGAGCAGCTGGATGCCATCAACGAGGAGATAAGGTAGTGACCATGGGCAAAACCCTCCACTGCCTTGCCCTGAAGTGGCTCCGGAGGTGGGGGACATCAAACTTCCAGGCGGTGGGAAGAGGCTCTGATGCCTTTAAATTGAGGTCTTGGTCCAGCTTCATCCAGG
The DNA here is from genome assembly GCA_024733675.1 of Psilopsiagon aymara. Taxonomy (NCBI): domain Eukaryota; kingdom Metazoa; phylum Chordata; class Aves; order Psittaciformes; family Psittacidae; genus Psilopsiagon; species Psilopsiagon aymara. The sequence goes on along the minus strand of JANRGW010030430.1, from coordinate 12,583 downwards.
GAAATGGCTCCAGGACATCCAGCCACCAGGCTTGGTCTTTCCTGCACATGGTTTATATGGATCCTGATGGGTCGGATCCTGATCCTACTATTGCTGGAGCTCAGGGGCTTGAGTTGCTGCACCCAAGATGCGTCTCCCCTGGGTGGGGGCATGCGGTGGCTGGGAAGTGTGAGGTGATTCCCCAGCAAGGTGAGGAGCCCGGAGCCCTGACCCCTGCTGCTCCCCCAGGATGATCCAAGAGGAGAAGGAATCCACCGAGCTCCGTGCGGAGGAGCTGGAGACGCGCGTCACGAGCGGCAGCATGGAAGGGCTCAACCTCACCCAGCTCTGCAAGAGGGCTTCCATCCCCACCTCGCTGACAGCCCTGTCCCTGGCCAGCTCGTCCCCCCCGCTCAGCGGCCGCTCCACCCCCAAGCTGACCTCCCGCAGCGCCGCTCAGGACCTCGACCGCATGGGGATCATGACGTTGGTGAGGAGGAGGCGTGGGGTGGACGTGGGGCTTGGACAGGGCATGCGGGTGGCTGCTGGGGTGGGAGCGGTGCCCCGGCACCCGCACGGCTCTGGGATGGGCTCTGGGAGGGGGGTTCCAGGCCCTGGGACTGCACTGTGGGGTGGGGCGGGGGGGTTTCTCCATTAACTGCCCCCTTTCTGTGTCTCTCTCGCTTTCCCCCTTGCAATCAGCCCAGCGACTTGAGGAAACACCGGAGGAAACTGCTAGTGAGTGGCTCCCATCCCGTTGGTTTTTGTCCAAGCCCCTTTTCCAGCCTGCTCCTGGCTTTGTCCACACCAGGTCAGGGTGCAGCAGGCGCGGGATGGAGCTGGGGACCCCAGGGATTCAGCAGGAGGATCTTGGGGATCCCATAAGGTGCTTGGAGATGTGCTGGCTGGCAGCCTGGGGGGTCTGGCAGGACATGGGGAGGTTCAGAACAGCCACTGGGTCCTCAAACATTGTGTGTCCCCTCTGGCGACTGGGTGTCTTTGGGACATTCCCATCTGTGCTCCTCAGAGCCCTCTGCTGAGGGCCAGAAGCTTCTGTCCTCGCACACTGACCTGGACCATGGGGCTGCATCCCCTCTCCTTCCTATTCCCAGGATCTTGGCCATACGGCCACATCCTCCCCATCTATTTGGGCATCTCAAGCCATTGCCACAGCTCTAGTTGATGCCCATCCTGGGGCGTGGCAAAGCCTCAGGGCTCTGGTGGCTCTTTTGGCCATGCCTCCGTGGAGCAAGAGAGAGGCAGGCAGCAGGGCAAGGATGGAGTTGGGCTTTGACCACCCAGCCTCATCACTTCTCTGCTTGTTCAGTCTCCTGCAGCTCGGGATGAAAGCCGAGAGGATAAAACCACCATCAAATGCGAGACATCCCCCCCATCCTCACCCAGAACACTGCGGCTGGAGAAGCTGGGCCACCCTGCGCTCAGCCAGGAGGATGGGAAGAGGTATGTGGAGCACCTTTGGGTCTCACAGCAGGGCTTGCTCTGTTGGTTTGAGGATTTAACTTGGGGCAAGCGTGGGACTGTGGGGCTGGCGGGGGTTTGCCATGGGCTTGTGCTCTGCTTGGGAATAACCTGAAGGCTTTGCTGTTCCTCTCCCTCCTCCATCCGTAGCTCGCTGGAGGAGCAGGCGAGCAACCCCAGCAGCAACAGCAGCCAGGACTCCTTGCACAAGGGCTCCAAGAGGAAGGGGATCAAATCCTCCATCGGGCGCTTGTTTGGGAAGAAGGAGAAGGGTCGTTTGATCCAGCTGAGCAGAGAAGGGGCCACGGGGCAGGGTCCGTGAGCAGCCCAGTTCCTGCGCGTGCCGGGCTCATGGCCCTCTCTGGCATCGGGGTGCTGTTGGGGTGACCAGTGGAGGAGCAGGAGCACCCCTGCTGCTCTGAGGGTGTTGGGACCACTGGCTCTGGGCAGTCAGGTCCTGGAGTTTCTGCCTTTTGGCCATTTCTGGCCTGAGTGTGGTATCACTCGTGATGCTCTTCAAGAGCTGCAGTGAAGATAGTGACCCCCCCATCACTGTGTCTTATCTTTAATGACCCCAAGTCCTCTTCCCTTCCCACAGGACCTTCTTGATTTTGCAGAGCCCATTGGTAGGAGCTGCTTTTCCACTCCTGAATCCTTCACTGCTTTGATGTTGAGCATCTTGAAATGGGAGGGATGGCAGGCTGGGATCCCCTGGGGCTATCCAGGGATGCAGGGGAGGCTGTGAGGGTGGGTTGGAAATGGAGACTGTCACCCTGTGTGCATCCTCAACACCCTGGGATGGGGGCTGTGACATTGCCCACACTAGCTCTGGGGACGTCATGCTCACCCAGGGGATGTCACATTGACCCGAGGGTGTCTTGCTTGGCCAACAGTGCTGCTGACCGACATGGAGGTGGGCATGCAGGACCCTCTGGGGCTTGGCAAGTTGGGTGCTCAGGCCGAGAAGGATCGTCGCCTGCGGAAGAAGTGAGTGAACCCTCCCCTGCCCCAGTAAGGAAATGTCCTGCCTGATGGCCAAGAAGCCATGAATGGGAATTGCTGGAAAGACTTCTCATCTTCAGCTTCTCTTGAGCCCTCTTAGCTCCTTTAGTGCTGTGCTACCAGCTGGTTCTTAGTCCCCATGGCCTATTCCCTTTCAAGAACTGCTTCCTTCCCTGCAAGTGTGCAGTGAATCACTGTGCTTCTGTTCCCTTCAGGCATGAACTCCTGGAAGAGGCTCGGAGGAAAGGATTGCCCTTTGCTCACTGGGATGGCCCCACTGTTGTCTCCTGGCTGGAGGTAGGGCAGAGCATGTCCATGCGTCGTCTCCAGGCACTGATGGCTTTGCAGTTGCTGCTGGTCCGTAACATGCTCCCCTGGCAGTGGTACAGCACCCACAGTCCCACCATGCTCGGTCCGTGTGCATGCTTGGTGGTTGCAGAACCTGGGGGTGCAGAGCAGAGCCCCAGATCCCTCACATATTGTGTTGAGTTGTGGTTTGAGAAGAGCTGTGAGTTGAAATACTTCAGTGGGCGCTGCATCCATCAGACCTAGTGATGCTGGGCTGCCCACAGGCCATCTGTGCAGCAGAAAAGGAGCCCCATGAGGCTCTTCAGCTTTGATACTCGCTTAGATCTAAGGCACAAGTTCTTCCCTGTGAGGGTGCTGAGGCGCTGGCACAGGGTGCCCAGAGAAGCTGTGGCTGC
>JANRGW010030429.1:11932-24711 GCA_024733675.1 Psilopsiagon aymara | reverse complement strand
CAGGAGGCGGAGGTGGGGGGAGAAAGCGGGAGCCGGGGAGTAAGGTCCTACCTGGGATCGGTGCCAACTTCCTGCAAAGGGTTACAGACCCGCGGCTCGGAGAGCCCACCAGAGGCGAGTGCGCTCTTGTCACGCGTCCAAGGCGAGATGAAGGCAGCGGGAACAGGTACAGCAGATGCCGAGTGGCCTCGTTTGCCCGCCGAGCGCGGCTTCGGCTCCGTTTAAACCTCGCCAACGCGGAGGCTTCGGTGCTCCCGCCGGTGGGGGCCTTCACCATGGCCGCACGAGGCCGGTGGGTGCCAAGGGTGGGATGGATGCATGGGGCGGCGGTGGCAGCGGTGGGGGGTGTGTGTGCATGGTATAAAAAGGGGGGGCCTCTGCTGCTCGATCGCCTCCTCGCCGTTTGGATTAACATGCGGAAGATGCGCCTGTCACTTTGCTTACTGTCAGCGCTGGCTCGGGGCTGGGTGACGGCTTTGTTCGGTGCAGCCGGGGGAGCGGTGCCAACTCGGACTTGGCAGGAGCAGCCGGGTGGGCAGGGAGAAGGGGGCCGAGGGAACGGGAAGCAGAGGGACGTGGCCACAGGCCCATGCCGGAGCGCGGTGGCTCGCTCCCGGCGCGCTTCCCTCTCCCTCACTCTCCGCGCCCAGGCTGGTGCAGGCAAAATGAAGACGTGTTTTGTTTGGGGTTTTTGGCATCTCCCCAGCAGCGCTGCCAACCCCGGCTGCCCCCTCCTCCTGCCTGCCCCAGCCCACTGCAGCTCCCCTCTTGCAATCGCCATGACCCGGGTGCCGGGGCAGAGAAGGAATAAGGCCAAAACCACCCCCCTGGCACCCAAACCACCCCCAGAATGCAGCCTGGGTGGTGGCTGCTCCAATCGCCCTCCATGGCGGGTGGGTGGTTGTTTGTGCCTGGGGTTTTTTGTCCCTTTTTGATTTCCTCCCCGCCATCGGATCCCCCTCGCTTTGGGTGTGTGTGCTCCTATTCAAGCACGGCTGCCTCCTGTCGTGCTACAACCAGGAAGGAGGGAGCCCAGGGCTCGTATCTGCCTGGATGTTGGGAGCGGCGATGGAGGCGCGAGGAGGGAGCAGAGGGATGGACGGGCGGGAAAAGGAGGCTGGGGGTAATTCACCTCCCCAGGCCTTTTGTTTAACCTGTGTCGATGCAAAGGAAGGTCTGGGGGGGTTTCCCTCCCCTTTTCCCTGCTTTCCCCCCTGTGTTGGACCCAGGAAGGGTGTTTTCGAGCCAAATGGGGCAACTTTCCGGAACAGGCAGTGTCGGAGGTTGGTTTTCTGGGAGGTGTCAGGGCTCATCCCGAGGGCGCGCGGCTCCCAGTGCAGGAATTCCTGCCAGCTCGCCTTTGTGCCAGCCTCCGTTGGCCTTGGGTGTCTCGTTCGGATGGAGCCTGGCATCCAGGCACCGCCCATTTCTTGGCGTTGAGCTGCGAGGAGAAGGAAAAGGGGAGAGAGCAGAGCGAGAGAAGGGAAAAAAAAAAGCTGTCTCACTCAAACTGGAAAAGGATCCTTCCCCGGTGACTGTCCGGAGAAAGCGGAGCTAAATGCAGCCACCACTCCACAGCAAACCCTCTCTCTTCCACGGTGCGTCTCTCTTGCTGCCTTGGTACGAACTCAAACCTCACTCTTAATTTTGCCTTTTTAGGGTTTTTTTGTCTGTGCGGTTGGGTTTTTCTCCTTTTTCTCTTTTGCCTTTGATTTGCAATAACGATTTTTCGCTCCTCCATTGCTCAGCGGCTTTGTTGTTGCTGTAACCTGCCTCCTCCCCCCAAAAAAGCCCCCTTCCCATCGAGGCCCGTGGTGCTAAACCAGCCGACTTTACAATCGGTCTCCTATAGAGAGGGATGCATAGCAGATAGGCAGGTCCCTACGCTCAGTGTTTGGAGCAGGACTGCTGGGTGGTTTCAGTCCCTGCCCTCGCACCGCCACCCGGGATGCCCTCAGGAGCCGCCCGGGGCTGGGTGCATGCCTTGTGGGTGCTGCTTTAGTTCGCCACCGGCCGAGGGGGGCAGAAAATGTGTCGAATCATGTCGGATTTGCGATTCAACATGGCAGCCACAGCTAACGTGGTGGGAGCCCGGAGCAGCCCAGCACACGCGTGCTCCGGCTGTGCCAGTGCAGCGTGGTGGCACGGGAAGGGTGGAAGGAGGGAGAGGAAGGATGGGAAGGAGGGAAGAAGGGAGGACCCTGGGCGAGGGCAGAGGAGGAGGATAATTTCATTTCATTTTGGGGGGGATGAATTAAACCAGGAGCAGTTCGGGAAGGTGGGAACTCCAGCGAGCTGGATTTGGCAGCATTAACTGTTGAGAAGCTGGCTTGTTTTCCATGCTGGCATGGCGTGCCCGGGCGGGCAGCACAGATGGGGAGATGCCCGGGAATGAGGTGGGAGGTTCTGCTGGTCCCAGTGGTGAAGCAGTGCTCTGGCAGCCTTTAGGCTTTGGAAATAGAGTGAGCCGGGTGCTCCTGGGAGGAAGCTGCTTTGGGAAGGCATCGGGATCAACAGGGCTGCTCGTGGCCTGCAGCACCTCCTGCCTTGTGGAGGTTCGAGCCTCTCCCAGGTGAGATTGGAGCTCTCCGGGCCTGCCAGGCCATAGCCGAGCCCAGGGCTGGTCCCACTGTGTGTGAACCTGCCCTTGTTCTGTCAAACCAAATTCAGGCCCGCTTGGGACACAGCAGCAGCAGGTTGTTTGCAGGGCAGAGCCCTTCTTCCCCACCACCATGCACTTCGCAGGTGCTCCAGAGCCGTGAGAAGTGCTCCTCTTCCTTCACTAAATTCTTCCTTCTCTTTCCCCCTCTCAGCTTTCCCCTTCCTCCTTCCTTTTCCCCAAACCCCCTTTCAGTGAGTGACACATGGCCCTGCAGTAAAGCTTTTGACCTGGCCACAAGGCACCCGAATGCCCCGGCCCTGCTTTGCCTCACATCTCAGCTGAGCTCCAGTGATGTTCCCAAATCGCCTGCCCCTTGCGGCCCAGAGAGGCTGTCCTGGGCGCTGAGCATCTTGCCAGCCCCACAGTGAGCTGTGAGGCCTCGTGCAGCCAGGTTTGGTGGCTGGGATCTGGCTCTGAACCTTGCTGCTCAGTGGTGTGTCATTCAGCACAGCATAGGAAGGTTTTCCCAATACCCGTGGTTGGTTTGGAAGCTAAAACTCTTTTATGGGAGCTGGAGCTGTGTCATTTGTGGGCTCTGAACCCCAAATCCATTGGGATGCCCTCTTTATCGGAGCATGTTTACACACCAGCTTATATCCAGATCCTTTATGCCAGTGAGAAGGCAGCACAAGTGTTTTGCTCATCAATCCAGCTTCCTCCTTGCAGATTATTTATACAAGCAGGGGCTGGGATAAACCCAGACCTTTCCCAGTTTGCTCCCAGTCCCTATTGCTTCCCTGGGAAAAGGTGGTGGAGGATGGGTGGAAAAATCTCCCTAAAGCTCCAGTGGGCAGCTCCAGAGGAGAGAAAGTCTGAGCCTCCAGCAAGACACTTGTGATGTGTCCTTAAGCAGAACATCTGCACCCCTGGAAGAGCCACCCAGCCAAGGGATGCAGCTGCTTTGTTCCACACAGCTCACAGCAAAACAGGGCTCATGCTCCCAGAGTATGGCTCAGCAGAACGGAGGAATTCTTGAGACTGGGATTTGGATCCTTCTGCTGTTTATTGCCTTTGAATCCTGAGTGTGCTCCAGGCTGCTGTGCTGCGAGCTCTGCTCCTTCTCCAGGCAGGAGACCCGGAGCCTTTCCCCAAGTCTGGAGCCCCATTTGGCTGCTATAATCCCCCTCAGCAGCCAGCAGAGCCACTCCGGATCTGCACTGACATTCCTGGGAGCAGGACTGGGCCTCCAGGCTTGTTGAGGGTGGCTCTGGGAAGCCTCCTTTCCCCAGAAGGGCCAGGTCTGGCCAAGGCAGGGTTTGGATTGGGATTTCTTATTTTCTTTTCCCATTTGTTTTAGGTAACAAACAAACAGAAACCAGCCTTTGAGCAAAATGCGCACTGCTGAAAGCTGCCTGACGCCCGGTGCAGTGAACAGTGTGCTCTGTGTCTCCGCAGGCCAGGCCTGAGGGGGCCAGCTTCCCCCGTGCTGCACCATCCCTGTGCTGCGCTTTTACCACTCCAATGACCGCTTCTGGTGGGCAAAGAGAGGGTAAAAGGCAGGGAGACTGAATTTGGCCTTCGTGGGCTCCATCTTCATCTTTTCCACTAATGGTTGCAAGGATTTGGGGGCACAGGTTTAACAGGATCCATGTAGAAACACATCCAAAGGAGAGCTGATGCGAGTGGCTTCATGCGCTGTGGGGGACAGTATCCAGAGGTACCCAGATCTGATTCTCCTGTACTACCCCACAGCTGGTCCCCAGAAGAATCAATATAGTTTGGTTTCCTTCCTGCTTTTCTTTTCTCTCTTCCATCCCTGATTTCTCTCCACACTCTTCTGTACTGGTTTGCTCACGTGGAGCTGCTCATTGCTACCGTTTATGTTTGATGTTACTTGGCTCTGGGAAAGGTGAGGTCTGGGAGGACAGAGCAAGGTGGCCGGTTTGTTATTGTAGGATTGCTCATGGGCACTGAGCTGTGCTGTTTGGCTTTGCAGTTGGAAAGCCCATGAGATGCACAGGGCTATTGCACACTGGGGTTGGCATGCTGGTGTAGTCCTGGCCATGGAAAATGTAAGAGAAGAAGTATTGCAGCAAAGGGCACAGCCACCATGCTGCATAAAGTGAGGCCTGCGCAGTCTAAGAGGTGGGTGTTATATTATTGTGGTGATGACAACAAATATCACCCCTCATGTAACACCCTGTGTCTTTGGAGGTCCACAGCCAGCCTGTGGGGTGGTGTCTTTGCAAGCACCTTGCCTGCTCGCTCCCACTAGTGCTCTTCTGTCCTGTGGCTGTTGCCAGCACAGCAGTGTCACTGCCCTGCTGGGTTTGGGGACTAAGGAGAAGCCAAGGCTGTGCACCCCAGGGCAGCCCTGGCCCATGCAGGCTTCTCCTCACCTGCAAGACCATGACAAGCGATGTGCTTCCTCCTCCTCCTCCTCTTCCTCCCAGCTTGAGGGCTCTGTGAGGCAGCCATGACTTGGTCTGCTGCTCAGTCAGGATGCTCAGGGTCTGGTTAGAACTGGGATGGCCCCTGCTGATGTTTTAGTGCCCGGCTTGGGGACCTGAATCAGCTTCAGCTGGGCAGGGACATGCTGGGAATAACACCAAGAATCCTGGGAACATTTCTCCTCTCCCTCAGTCTTTGCTTGCCCTGTGCTGGGCACTGGCTCTGCCAAAGGGAATGGAGGTCAGAGGGGCAGCTGGGGATGGCTTGGGAGCAGGCAGCAGGATGGGAGCAGGCTGGTTTGCTTGCCCTTAAAGGTTAGCAATGAAGGAGACACAAGAAGAGGAGGTCCCAAAAAGCTCAACTTGGAGCAATGGCTTGGGTTATAATGTTTGTCAAGCAGACTGCAGTCCTCATGGGGAGCCTCCACCAGAAGTCAGGGCAGGTGATCAATAGCTTGAAGTTCCGTCATCTCCTCCCAGGGCTCCTGTTAGTGGAAGAAAGATTAGGCTAAGACCCTGGGAGCTGAGCAGCCCCACAGGGAAGCTGTCTGGAATCATCCCTCTGCACATCACTGCAGCTGGGATGGATGCAGAAGGACACGGATAAAGGGGTCTAAGTGGGTTTTGCTCCTTTCTCCAAGCTGGCACTGCACAGCAGGCGGTGAAACCCAACCACTCAGCATGTTTAAGTCTCCCAGGAATAAGAGCACAGCCAAGGTCTCCAACAGCATCACCTCCCAGTTCAGTCTGGCCAGTGTCCTGCAGCGTGCCAGGGGATCACCTCTGCTGGTTTAAATCTGCTAAAACTCCATCACCAACACACACTGCTCTCCACCCCAGCAGCGGCTGCATCTCAGCAGAGACGTGCAGACACAGGATGTGTCGAGCCCTGTCGCAGCCTGGCTTGCACAACTTGCTCTTGTTAGGCCTGAAATCTTCCTGGCTGCTCAGAGAGGCAGCGGCAAGAGAAGAGTCCAGCAACGAGCGCCCAGAGCAGGGAAACTTGAGCCGTGGAGCCTGGCTGCGCTGGAGCTGACAGGCGGGATAGGCCCCTGACTTGGGGCAGCATCCAGCCCGGCCTCAGCACTGTGGGAGTTCCCATCTGGATCTCAGCTTTGCAGTCAGGGCCCTCCCCTGCCCAGGGGATTAGCAGAGATGTGGCTCCCAGGGCGGGGGAAGGGGCTAATGAACAGAGACAGGATAACGAAGCAGGTAAGGGCTTCCTGTACTTTAGGGCACAGGAGGAAATCCTGCAGCTGGTGAATCTGGATACGATTAGTGTCCATTTCTCCCTGTGTAATCAACCCATCTGCTCATCCTTGCGCATCGACAGTGCACGCCCCGTCGCAGGCAGATGCCTCCCGGGCACTGCTTTATCCGTGCCTGCCATGGTCTCTCCAAGCAGGCTCAGAGCAAGGCTTGCTCTGAGCTGGCGTCTGCTCCCCCTCCCTGTGGGGCTCAGGCCAGAGGGAGCCCCCAGGAGACCAACAGATCGGCTGCAATTGCTGCAAACAGCAGGGCCAAGCCCAGCGAATTCCTCCTCCTTGGAGGGAGGGCGGGAGGGCGGGTGTCTGCTCCAACGGGCTTTGAACACAAGTTCAAAGTGATCTTTGCAACACACCGATAAGCTCAGCTTTACAGACACTGCCTGTCCCTCTGGGCTCTACTTTACCTCAAGCAGGTAAAGGTGGACTGTATTTGGCTACCAGGCTTGTGAAGTGGCTATACAGTCCCCACGTGATCATGGAAAGGACGGGGCTTTCAGCCCTGGTCTGTAGGAGCACTGGTTAAAGTTGATAGGTGCTGGGGCAGGGTCCTGGGGGATCATTCCACATTCTTTTCCTTGCAGCCTTGTGCAATTATGCAAAAAGCACGTGGCAGCCCTGCATTTGCTTGCAAATGCCAGGCCAGCGTGGGGGCTTGGGCTGAAATGAGGCCAAAGAAGGAGCTGATGCGTGGATCGTGCGTCTCATAATGCAGTGGCTCAAGCTTGCATGGGTCTTCTGAAAGGTCAAGCTCAGTGACAAAGTCAGAGGGCTGTAATTCCTGGTCCTGGTGTCCTATGGAGTCCTATAGACGCTGTCAGCCTGCGCTTGTATTACCTCTTACTTGTGTCACATTTGGTCATTGGAATGTCTTGAGGGATCCGTTGTACTGAGTGCTGGCCACATATGGAAGATAAAGATGGCTCCTACCCAGAGCAGTTTACGTGCTCAGTCCAGCTCTCTCCTGTGTGTGGTGTTAAGTGATTCAGGCACCCGAGCTTCTGCCATTTGCAGAATGCCAAAACATCATTACCAGCCAGAAACAATTTGAGGTATGCAGCCCAGATTAAACATTTCATTTGCTTTCAAGGGCTACTTGTTGCTTAACTTCTAAATGCAACCTGTCTTCAGCCCCTATTATATTGCTCTGGGCTGCTCTTTGGATCCTAAATCTTGTGATTTTATTTGGTTTGGAATGCACTGATTTACCACTAAGGAATAAACGAAAAGCAAAAGAAAACAGCAGTACTTGTTTGCATAGGCCCTACATTGTTCTATGTTCTGCTGCTGCTGAAACAGAAGTGATAAATCCTACTCCTTGGGCAGAGAGAGGTTTTTGGGTGGTGGCTATGTGCAAACAAGGCCAGGGAAGATAAATAAGCAGAAAAATCATGGGTTTAGGAAATGACAGTTGAGGATGGGTCCAAGCCAGCACACCATTAATTAGCAATGACATGTTGGTGCTGTTTCCCCAAGGCATTTCTGCATCAACAAAGGGGGAAGAGAGATGGATATGTATGATGGTGTCTGCGGACAAACTTGGCTGCAATCAGGAATTTGTATAGTTTCTGTGTTGTAAAAGGAGTTTTGCGGAGAGCCCTTCCTGTAGAAAATATGTCCACCATTCCAGATGGCTCAGCCAAAAGGTGATGGAAGTCTGCCTGTTGGTGTCATCGTCACAACACTGGAGGTGGAAACATTTGCAAATCTTGCTTCTTTTAGGGGGGCTGCTTTCTGCAGCAGTTCAGTTCTGAAAACGCAGCTCTGAAATCTCAGCCTTGGGGAGCCTAATGCAACACAGCCCTCAGACTAGAGCAGACAGAGGGGTGCACAGACCATAGGTTCTTGTCTCCCTAATTATGATTCTCAGCTACTGTAGGTTAGGCCTTTGCATTGTATAAATGTGACACAGAAGAAATAGCTGGGACAATGCCTTGAGTTTTCTTTTCCAGCTGGGGAGGAACCCAGCTAAACACTGAGTTTCAGAGCTTGCAGAGCTCATGGACGAAGAGTTTAGTTTCACATTTGGAAATCAAACTCAACCTCCGTTCCCTGAGCAATCAAAACTGTCACCATTTCTCTTCCACCCAGCCCACGGGGACAGTCTCACTCTTGAAGGGTGTCTGTTGACACCCTGATGAAGTGCAGGGTCTAGGTGTATTGCTGGATTCATGCCTGAATAAGGCAGACAACCTTCATCGGCTCCAGTGGTTGCATCTTTGTTGGAACCTTTCAGAACTAGGTTACAGCCTCCACTATGGGGTTTGACTTCACTGGTCAGGTGCTTCCATAGAAATGTGTCTTTGGATGAGCTCAGGACTGGCCAAAGTCTTAACCAGTTTGGCTTGCAGGATTTGTTGCAGCTGCAGCTTCAAATCCAGCTCGGGATGCGTCCCAGTGATGTGGAAAGTGAAGTGCTTCTCGCTGCAGCAAGCAGAGTACTCTCTACCTCCATCCATCTTCTGGAAAGAGAGGAGAAGCTGACTTGGGTGTGTGCAGTCCTCCAGAGCAAGGCAGGATATGGGTCACAACCAGACTGCTGGGCATTGACTAGCAATATTGTCAAAGCCTTAGCTTGGATTTCTCTGTTTCCTTGGCCTGGAGCCGCAGAGCTGTGTTTTTGAGAAGAAATCCAGTTTCATCTCATTCTTGGTGGAACAAGAAGTCAGGAAAGAGCTTGGATGGACTCTGGCCATTTTTGCTTCAGATATGTTGTGGCAACAGTATGAATAATGCATGTAAGTTCAAGTCTTTTCTCTCTGGCTGAGGGCAAGGTGTCCCAGCTGATAAGAAGTGGAAGCCAAACCTCGTTAAAACCAGTGTTAGACTTAAACCTTCATGAGATCTAGCGCCTAAAGCAATTCTTTTGTTCAAAGCACACTCTGTTAATTAGTGTATTAACTAATTAACCTTCTCAGCATCCCATGTAGGGACTATCTGTCTCTCAAAGGAGGAACCAGAGGCAAAGTGCCTCACTAAGGCTGGATGCAGGAGCTCAGCAATGCAGCTGTTAAGTCTGGTTTCTTTCCTTCCCAAGTGATTTTTTGTTGTTGCTGCTGCTGCCTTATGTACATAGCTCCCCTGAGGCAGGAACAGAGGAGTCCAAAAGACTCCCAAGAGAGTGCTCAGGCACAGTGAGAATGGTACCATTGAACAAACCTGGAGAAGAATCCATCCAAGTACCCAGAAAAGGCAATTTGGTTCCCCCACATGCTTGCACCAGCTAAGGGAAAAAAGCTAAGGCCATTTATCCTCCTTCACAAGGAAAGTTTTTTCTCACCAGCGAATGAATAACCCCCTTTGCCTCTTACATTTTCATCCACTCTAAATTTCATGAACCAGAAGCGAAATGGTCAGTGCTGGGAGGTCATGTGAGAGGTGACAGTGGGGCTGTGTTTGTATGGGCTTTCTGGGATGTGAACAGATAGGAATAGTAAGACCTGAAGAGACTCCAGCAAACAGCCAGAGGGGAAGCTCTGATGTCCACCACCTCAAACACATGATGATGAGCAGCTGATTTCCACAGCTTTACAATGTGGTAGGAGAAACCAGAGCTAACACACAAGGATAAAGCTCTTTGGTTTGCAAGACCCATGACAGCATTACAGACCCTTTTTTGTGAGTCCTGATCACAAACAGGAATGGGAGTCTTGTTCTCCCCCCCCAGCTCTGCTCTGAAGTCAGACAGTGTGCTTTGCTCTACCTACTATCAAACGGCAATTCTTGGCAGCAAGTATATGTGGGTAGAAGAATAAGAACCAACTCCTACATTCAATTGTTTGTCTCCGAGGAAGACAAATTTGTCTCTGGGGCTTAGGCATGGACCCATATACCTTTGCTTCTGGCTTTCAGATGGGTTTTGACATTCACAATACTGGAGGCTTGAAGAGCAAGTTGGAAGTGTGCCTTGAAGGAGACCTCTGGTGAGGCCACAGCAGCAGCATCTGACAGCAGAAAGCACCAAGACCAAGCTGCCTACCCTGTAGAAAGGAATCCTTTCATGACCACATCTTCAGCTACCTCCAGTTTACTAAGGCCGGAATGGAGGCTACAAAAAGATTCACCTGCTCATCACCTTCTCCCTTGTCCTTTGTAAAGCTCCAGCATTTTGATTATATTCCCACCTCCCTCTCCCAGCACAAACCATTTCAGCTCTCTTAGGAACCTTGGTCCACAAAACCTGTGCATTCACCATCTCCTTCCTCTTGTTTATGTGGTCAGGTACCTTCTCCTCCATGCTAGTAAGCTCCCAAGCACACATATCCTCTTGTATATTCTTATTGCCATCTTTCACCCTCCATTTGACTAAGAGATATTGAATAAGCAGCTTGTGCTGAGGGGCTCTCTGCAGTTTCGGGTGTGCTGTTACTATCTTCAGCCCCATGTATGTCCCTAACCCCTGCTGCTCCATCTCAGGACCCACCAGAAAGGAGCTGCCTAGCAGATCTAGCGACCCTGTTATTGGGAAAGGCAAAACACTCTGTCTTATAAACGTCTCTTGTCCTGCCTTGTTCATAACAAGTTTTCACTTAGAATAGGATAAAAATAAAGTTCCTCAGGTTTTGTCAGGGCTTTTCTAGAAGAGAATATTCAGAGCAGAAACTGTTTCTTATTCCTAGTTTCAAACTAACATGCTGCATGTGGCCATTTCTTGATCTATTGCTATAGGCATCTCTAGAGCCCTTTGGTCTTTGTTCTGCAAAGCTGCCTTGCTATTTTTCCTGGAAGAGTATTGCACAAGAAAATGCAATATTCTTTCAGTGCAAAGTTGTCAAGTGAGCCTTGCCTTCCCAAATCCTATTAAAATAAACCAGATTCGAAGCTTTCAAATAACTCCCAAATTCCCATACTACAAGGTTAGTATGAAGTGCACAAAGCTACATCCAAGATCACATGGCTCCCCACCAAGCCCCTAGGAGAAGTTAGAACGGGCATCGATAGTGTTTGATACAGGGGATGCTTGATTTCAGGGCCATTTGAGTAAGGCTAATCAATCACAGCACATACTGAGCAATAAATCCTTAGCAATTCTCACCTGGAGATCTTAGGTTACTTTGCCAAAAGTTGGTGAGGAATAATGGCTATTAAAACCAGCTTCAGATTTTAGGTTTCCTCACAGGGTAATTCAAGCTGTTGGCATTATGTTCCTGCTCTGAATTACTCTGCAGAGAAACTGCCCTCACATCTAGCTAGATAAAGCTTAGCAGGTCCAGCCTCCAGTGCTTAAATTTATCCCACATGAATATGCCACAAAGTGCCTTGCCCAATTAACAGCCTTCCTCATTGGATTTTCCTACAAGACCTGTAACAGCTTCAAAACTATGTGAGGTTTTGGCATTCCCAGTTCCCTATGTCCTTAGGGGATAGGGCTTGAGGCTGGAAACCCTTGCCCATCCTAAATCCTGGAAATAGTCCTGGTTTACATTGCTCTTCTCATCTACAGAAGCAGAAGGTCCAGGATGTGTTTGATTTGTGTGTTCCTAAGGGTCTTCCTGTGCAGGGTACCCTCAAGCAAGGCCATAAGCTCTATAAAACTAGTTTTGGTCATGACTTGAATGGACTTAACCTGAAAGCGGAGGGTAGGATTCACCTATGCAGCTTGTTGGCTTCTTCAGAAAGGCTGCCAACTTGGAGCTCAGCCCTGTGCTTTAGGGAGAAGAGGGATGAGGGATGCTTCCCTGGTCCCTCAAGCCATCGGCTGCAAGGGTCAGTTGTGGTGTTGGTTTGTGGAAGGGCAGAAAGATAAAAGCCATGGAGCTCACGAGGTGCTTCGCAGACTGGAGAGAGCTGCCTGCAGTGCAGCTCAGCCCCATCCTCCACTGCTGCACAGCCTTCCGCTGCCTGTGCCGTCCCCTGGAGTGCTTGAGGGTGGAGAGGCATCACCGCAGGTCAGCCCAGACCCTGCACAGGCCTCGGCCATGCGTCTCTGTTTCTGATACAGGCTTGTCCGGATGGGAACAAGTGAGGAAACCTTGATCACTCCTTCCTCCTCACTGCAGGTGCCGGAGGGATCCGGGTTGCTGAGGCCATGCTGCTGCCAAGCCGCTGTCCCCAAGGCCTCCTCGCCTGCTCTGGGTTCCTCTCCCCCTCCCCGCGGGTGTTATTTACACCGTTTCCTGCCCAGGGAAGTTCAGGAGTTTGACGTTCCCGGGTTGGTTTCCGCTCTCCTGCTGGCTCCCACCGGGAGCTCTCATAGAGCCCCAGCCCTGCTGTGCCAGCGGGCAGCAGGGAGGTGCCAGCCAGGCCTGGGGTAGGAGCCGTGCCCCATCAAGCCGGACAACTTGAGCTCAACCGGCTGGGGAGAGCTGGCAAACCCGGCCCCATGTCCATCGCTGCGCATGGGTCCTGCGGCGGGGCTGGACAGCGGGAGGAAGGGAGGACGCGCCCGGGCATCGCTGCGGAGCTTTTGGGTTCCTGCCCAATCGACGCCCTCCCCACTCCCTCCCTTCTCCCCCCCCATCC
>JANRGW010030429.1:0-11832 GCA_024733675.1 Psilopsiagon aymara | reverse complement strand
CCCCCATCCTTCCCACGCGCTCCCGCCTGGCCTGCGCCTCCCCTCCCTTCCCTTCTCCCTCCCATCCCGCAGCAAACAAAATGGCTGCTGCATGGCCATTTTGTTTTCCGTCTGGAAAGGGGGAAGCCAGGACGCTGGGACTTGGCTCTTTTTTGGAGCCCAACTCTCCCGTCTCTACGTGGCACCGGCTGTAGTGAGAGAGGGGAAAAAAAAAGAGAGAGAGAGAAAAAAAAGGACCTTTTGGAACGAGACCAAAGTCAGAGGCAGAGAGTGGGTAGTTTTGGCGTATGTTGAACACTGAAAATGCCTGGAATTGCCAAACTGAGCTTTTGTACTAGCAGCGTAAATGCTACTTGGTGCATGCAGAGTCGCAGGGCTGCACGGTATAGCCGGACGGAAAGGTTTGTTCGCTACATTCAATAAAACAGCCCTCCTTTCTTCTGTGTTTATAAAGTACCAGAGAGCACTGTTGTCTCATTTGCTTTTGGACGGGCGGATGGCTTTACACATCGGCTTGGTATGATTAGAGCTGGTCACTGCCGGACGGTAGCGTTTTAACCTGTTGTGTGTCCTCTTGCTGTTGGTGACTCTGATACCCGACCTTTCCACCGACCTGGATTTAACTGGTGCGATCCGGAGGATTTGCTTGGTTTTTCGTAGGGATTTCTCTTTTGTTTATTGCCTTCTTGCCTCGAAAGTTTTCCTCTCAGGAATACAAAATCTTAATTTAAATGTTAAAAGAAAGAGCTGTTCTTGGCTGTTTTTTAAGCCCTTGCTTTTCTCACGGGGATGGAGCTGTACTGTGTTCACAAGCTGTTTACTGCACCAGCCTGTGTATCCTGCACACGTTAAGGTGTGATACACAACAGAGACGCCATCAACAGTAACACGCCTTGAAAAGTTTAAGGGAACTTGGTGGTGTTACCATACAATTTTGTGCAGAAACGTGGCAAAAATACCACAAAATGCGCCAAATAAAAGTGACTTGTTTTGGTTTTTTTTGAAGTGAATCTGCATTTCCTGCGGTAGCCTGGATGTCCTGGAGTTAGTGGCCACGTTGCTTCGTCCACAGCCGTTCGGATCTCAGTCCAGTGGCATGGGTGGGATCGGGCTCTGCTCAGGCGTCGGTGTTGGAGCGATCGCCCTGCCTCCCCTCGAGGGGCTGCCCATCGGGAGAGGAGCAGCCACTTTCAGAGAGGAGCTGGGAGCAGAAAGAGGTGAAATCGCTTTTCTTGCACAGAAAGGTATTTGCCTCCCTATCTGCTTTAGCTTGCTTGCACCAGGACAATGTGGGGTCGCATGGGCGACGGTGGTCCCGGAGCCAGGGCTGCATGCGCGGGCGCTGGGCGGGCGGCTCGCATTGCAAAGCCAAGTGTTTGGGTCCAAAGCTGCGGGAGGGGTGGATGGTGACTGCACCTTTTGTGGGCAACTTCGGAGCTGAACATCCAGCAGGAAGCAGCGTCCATGGGAGAGCTTTATGGAGCGTTACAGGAAAGGATCTTCTTTCTTTTGGTCTTTAACACACAGAACTGAGCGTGGAGCAGGTACAAATAGGTATTTTTTTCTCTTAGATCTCTTCAGTTTCAATATTTTTGGATCTTTTTTAGCATTTTAGAAAGATCGCACTATGAAATAGCAGTAGCACCCGTTTTATGACAAAAAATCCAGGATTTTTTTCCCTTCAAGAGAGTAAATTCAATGCTGGTTTACAAGGAAAATACATGAACATTTAGGAAAAAAAAAAAAATGCTACCTCTGTGGCCACCTTTAATAATGGATTTATGAAGGGTTAATAAAAGATAAGTCACATAAGGAGCAGGTCACCAATGTATTATACATAATAATACCAGATTCATTAATGACGATGCAGATGTTTATAAACATCTGACAGGACTCGAGACAACCCCGAACAGATTTATTAAGCTATTTATTAACATACTTGCTGATTGCATTGTAGTAAATGCTATGACGACGTTGATACGAAATACTTCCTATGTCATGAACAGAGCACGAAGGAAAAGCATTGCAAGAGACAAGAGGCTATTGCAGGAATGAACTTTAAACATTTTGACTTCTTTTTCCCTTTCGCTATGAATAACTCTTTTGAATTGTGATATTTCCATATTGACACAGGACGCCCTCCCTACAGGTCCGCCCGGCCTGTGAGAAGCTAAAAGCGATTTGTCCCCGTGGCCAGGCTGACAGATGCCATTTGCTGCCATTCCAGCGGCATGGGCTGTGTTGGAGATGGGGTTTTTGGGCTGTTCGCTGTGTTTTCTGTGCGCATTTCTTGCTGCGGGCCGGCAGCCGCGCGGCTCTGAGTACTCTGTGCAGCCGCACGCCATGGCAGCACTGCGGAAACTGTTGGAAACCTTCCCCGATCCATTTTGGTTTCACTTACTTTGGGTTTTGTTGCATTTGGGGTGGTTTTTTTTGGCTGTTTGCTTTCAATTTATCCACTCCAGCGCCGTGGCGAGGGGAGGACGTGAAGTCACCGCCGGCCTCCCCGCTGGCTAAGCTGAGGAAACAAAATGGCTGACAGTCAGCCATTTTGTGCCCACGCAGGCTTCGCCTCGGCCAGGCTGGTTCTGCCCTGTCCTCCCGTGCTCCATGAGCCTGGAAAACCTCTTGGAGACTCAGGGCGCTGGTTTCCTGCTGGGAAGCCCTGCCTGTCCCCAGCACGCTTTGGCACCAACACGCGGGGCCGCGGCTATACAAAGGCTGAAAGCAGTGTCTGCTTTTTAAAGGAGCGACTGTTGTTTAATGGTTGCCTCCTCCCCCTCCTCCTCTATTTCATTCAGTGCTCCTTAATAAACCAGATCAGCTCCTCCAAGCTCCGGAGCCTTCCCAGCTCCTCTCCGAGGCAGCCCTGTTTTAAAGGCAGAGACTTGGGCATCTCTGGTCTGGACATGCTCTGAACCCTGGGGGGACATCACCCGGGGTGATGGGCTGCCATCAGGAGCCACCCTGCTAACAGAAGCACAGCCGTACATCACCTTTTCCTCCCCAGAATGGCTCTGAAACCTGGGCTGGAAATGACCCTTTTGCCAGCCTGGAGGATCTTGCTGCGAAGAAACGTATTCATCCTTTGCCTCCCAATGTGCCTCACCCCTCCAAGAGGCTCTGAGCGTTAGGACTGTGCTGTGGCACCGGAGCACAGGGACCTCCCTGGGGTTTCCCGCAGACTTCAGGGTTTTTTTTTGTTGTTTTTTTTTTTTTTTTTTTTTTTTTTTTTTTTTTCACAAAAATCCCATTTGGTGAATTTTGAAGGATTTATGTGGATCTGGAAGGGTCAAATGGCAGTGCCACTGCCTTGAGGTCTACACAGGAAATAGTGGATTTCGAAAACATACAGTTCTTGGCAGTCAAGTACCCAAAGCTCTTCAAAACCTGGGCTTAAATAAGTTAAAAGGCAGCAAGAAGCTTTGGGGTGTAGGCTTCTGCCTCCTACAGCCTCTCCTGGCTGTTTTATCCGGCATTTCCAAGAGCTGCATCACATTCAGGTGCTTGCAAATCTAATGCTTCAGCAGAGATAGGCTGGAAGGGAAGGCTTTGTGTCTGGAAAGCAGGGCAGAGCTGGAATGCAGCTCTCCTTGGTGACTGCCATGGGATTTGTGCAGAGAATCTCTGTAGAGATGGAGTTTGCACAGATCTTGTGGTTGCATGGATATATGACTAATTCATAATGCGTCTTTGTGAAACCCCAGCAGGGTTTTATCATTGAGCTGTTATCCAGAATGTGTGTGATGATGTCTCTCCCAGGATCTATGATTCTCCTGCAGATATTAAAACAGAACATCATTTTTAAGCTCTCCATCAAAGACAGTTGGGGCACATGGACATCAACCTGTCCAAACCTGGTTAAGGCTGGCCCAGGCAAACCACTGCCCTGGCAGTATGGCCAGAGACTGGAGCAGGGCTCCCCGAGGCTGGTTCCAGTGACAGCTTTACCATGGGCTTTCTTTATGATCTTAGACAGACATGGTCACCTCTCTGTTTCTCCCTCTTTCCCCATCTTGTGTCTTGATGGTTTAGACCTCAAACCATTAGGAGAGCAGCTTGCTGTCATTGCAATTGGTACAGCACCTATCACAAACAAGAGCAACAGTGAAGCTAAGGCTAGGATGGTCATAGGGATCCTCACCAGGTGTAGTGCTCCTTAATCTTCCTGTTTGAATCCTTTCTTCACAGATCCTGGCAAGATCAGGGTTGCAAAGTCAGCAGCTGGGTATTCCCAAACCTATACTCATTAAGACAATTATTATAATTAAACCTCCTGTTTTCAGGATTACTGATAGAAGTCAGAAGGGATTTTCTTTTTTGCCTCTCCATGTATAATTAGATCTATGTGAACTAGGAGTCATTTAATGTAATTTCCCACCCACAGTTTGAGGTTGGCCCAAACACCTCTTCTCTGCAATGGTATCAAGAGTGACCTTTTCAATGCCTGTCCTGTATATTTGCTTGTATGTTTAAAATAATATAAGCCACCAGATTGGCAATCAGGAAAAATTGTTCCTCCAGGTCAGGTGCCACAAGTCTCTTTGGTGATGATGATCTTCTGCATCACTCAATGGATCACTCTGGATCCAGACGATCCAGACCATTCACATCCCCAGTCCTCTGCCATGGCAGCAATCACAGGCTTTCTTGCCACCATGGTCCCTTCTGGTTCCTGCCTGTGGCACTAGTTTATTTCTTTGAAAGCTGAAACGCTTCAGTCTAAACTCATTCTTCTGTCCCTGATGAGGCAGAGTGGTCTGTGACACACTGGATGGACCTTCAAGCTGTCTGATCTTGGTGTTGTACATGCTGCAGAGGGATGTACAGCCTCTGTGCATCATTTTTTATGCCAGTAAAATAGGAAGAGTAACACTTCCCATCAGAAGGCTGTTTGGGATGCAAGGTACTTGGCACTGCAGGTGGGCTGGGTACTTAAATGCTGTAGGAATCAGTCCTGCAACATTGACTTTTTGATCTTGTTTATGCCCTGTCACACTAGGAGAGGCCTGGGCCGGATGGCCTGGCACAGTAGGGCATCCCTTGTGAAGGCTGGGTTTGTCAAAGGAAATTCAGAGAATTACCTGGACCGCGTTGGACTCCAGTGAGAAGGACTTCAGACAGCTCTGCAAAGGAACTGGGGTGCTCTCCAAACCTTACTGCACTGATATCCTCCTACCCCCAGCCATCCTGAGCTCTCACCTCAAGGATCTCAGCCACCACAGTTCACCAAACCTTGGGGAATCTCACTTATTCAGGCTGTTTCCTGTTAGCTGGGGAAACACAAAGCATCAGGCAGCCCCTGTCTCCTTGGGGACTTCTGCCTTAGCTCCTGCCCATCCCACCACAGCACTCGGCCGACGCTCGGGGAGCCTGGGGACACCTCCTGCTGAGCTCCTGTGGGAAGTCCTCCTTTGGGGCTCCATTGTGCTGCACATACAGCCCGCTTAATGTGCTACGTGTGGCTCCCTTTTCATTATGGCTTTCTTTCATCTCCAAGGGAATGATTTCTCATTGCAAAAGAACCTTTTTAAACTACCAGCTTAATACCTTGCTTCTGTATTTGGGTGTACAGAGAATAAGAAAGTCTCAGAAGGTGAGCCAAGGGCTTGGGGGTTAGCCAGTCTGTCTCAGATCCATGCTAATGCTGCCTGGCTGTGCTATAGCATTAAAGGGACACCAAGCCTGCATGTTGCACTCATTTGTTTAGGAAATGAGATCTGCCTTGATGTGCTCGATACCATTACATCTGCAGCCTAAAAGCTTCCTTGTAGTCAGTTATTTCTAATCTGCTCAATTCCCTGGAGTGCATAGCAGCTAAATGGATGGGTTCTCTTATCTGGGCTGGCAGGTTTGTTCTAGATATGGTGTGTGTTCAAGAGGTGAGGTCAGCCTGGCTGTATGTTACTTGGCATTATTGCAGTTCCAGGAGAGCTCTGCTATCTGCATGCATGTCCCTGGGTTCAAAGGGGAGGGCTGCCACTTCCGTAAGGCCTTGGGTGCACAAAGCTTGTGATTGCCAAGGATAAAGGTAGCCCAGGCGGACTGAAGGAGGTTTAAAGAAGGAAAGGGAGCTCTGGGATAGGTTGGGTATGAAGCCTGATGAATTTTCACGTTTTTCTTCACAGGAGCTGCGGAGTAGGCAACACCTGGATAATGATCATCCCACTGCCTTAGGCTGCCATGGTCCCAAGCTGTCCTTGAGGCTGAGGTAGTAGATTGAATAGTTGTGGAGTCCGGTCCTCCCTTTGAGCTAACTATACAATCTACTGTCTTTCCTAAGGAGACAGTCAGGTCTTCAGTTTTCATCATCTACACCAAGTGTGGAGGCAGGTGGTGCAAGTAATGCCAAGCCAGTGATATGGCGTGCATCAGACAAGACCTCTGTACTGCTCTGTGGAGGTGAGGTAGTAGGTTGTATAGTTTGGTGGGAGGGATTTTATCCCATTTCAGGTGATAACTATACAGTCTATTGCCTTCCTTAAAGAGCAGCAAAACCACTGGAGGACTGGCTCAGCCACATTGCTCCTGAGGCATCACTTCTTTCTGTTGAGGGTCCCAAAACACAGCCCAGCATTGTTGAACAGCTCAGTGGCTCTTCTCTTACAGCATCCAGGATTGTGTTCTTCCAGGGACTGCTCCATGCCTCAGCCTTGAGTATGCAGCCACCCTCTTGCACAAAATCAATCTGTATCATGGGCACAAGAGAAATGATGAAATGAGCTGGTGCATCAGCCTCTGGCATTCAGTTCTGTTCTTTTTTGCAGGAGATGGGCTCAAGCTGTAAATGGTTTAAGTGTGCTGTTCTTCTCTGGTCTATCCTCAAGTCTGAAAGGGAGTGGATGCTTTGGTACAAAGAGGATAGGTCTGAGCACCCAATTCTGAAGCCTGGGTTAAAACCTAGACCCAAGAGCATGCTTATCCTGTAGACTCAAAGCCTTGGGAGCTGATCCAATTTGTCTGGTTGGTCCCACTCAGGAAGTGCATTCTGTTTTGGACAAGTTCCCGTCTCTCCCATGGTATGGTGGTTGTTTCTGGTTTGATAACACATATCAACCCGACTCACTAATACACAAACCCTGGCGAGGAGATTAGGGCTGCTGTGTACTTACATAGGATAAGCTGCTCATTCAGACTAACACCCTGTCCTATAGGGGAGACAGGTAAGGAAGAGATGTAAGCCAAAGGGAGAAAGTCCTAATCCTTTTGGGTTCTTCCAGGCAGGTAGTACTGGCATATGCCAGCAGACGTGAGGAGACAGCCTGCTCCAGAGCTCTGGCACTTAACTGGGGGCAGGGAATTGTTATTTCTTCTCTTTCTTAGGAGCAGATGGGACTACCCCTCTGCTATATGCAAGAGCAAGTAGGATCAAGCTGTAACACGATCAGGGCTGCATCAGTTCTTCAAGACTGAAGGACATCTCAGGCCGTTATCACTGCCATCTCACTGCCATGGAGACGGGTGAGATCCGAGACATTGGGGAGCGAGGGCAAGCAGAGGCCACCTTCTCAGATGAAGTGGGAGGAAGAGACCTGCAAAAAGAAACTGGAGCCCTCCAATTTCACCCTGAGCAAACGCACAGGGAGGCCCAGACCTGACTGCTTGGGCCATGGGGTTCCCCAGAAATGAAGCAGCTTGTTTAAGGCTCCTCTGCTTCCTGGGATAGGGTGTAGCTGTGGCGAGGCTGGGACGAGACTTGCTCAGGCTGGGCAGCAGCTGGTGGGTGGGGATGCCGCAGTGTCTAATGGTGAAGGAATGCAGCTCTCGCTCCATAAATCTGGCTCTTCAACAGTCCTGGCGACGTGCTGTGCAAACTACAGCTTGGTCCTCTCAGATGCATTATTATCCTCTAGCTGCTTGCTAAGGGGCAGGGCTCCTACCCGCAAATTGCTTGGAAGGGACCAAAATAGCACCAGAAGCATGGGAACAGAGCATATCCACTTCATGTTTAACAAGGGGGAATGAGTTTAAACTCAAACAGGGGAAGTTCAGGTTGGATCTAACACAGAAGCTCTTCCCTGTGAGGGTGCTGAGGCGCTGGCACAGGGTGCCCAGAGAAGCTGTGGCTGCCCCATCCCTGGCAGTGCTCAAGGCCAGGTTGGACACAGGGCTTGGAGCACCCTGCTCCAGTGGAAGGTGTCCCTGCCTATGGCAGGGGTTGGAACTGGATGAGCTTTAAGGTCCCTTCCAACACAAAGCATTCTACGATTCTATAAGAACCAATCCTGTGTCTCCCAAGTGAAATGAGTTCGGTCCCCTCCATTGCATTGATGTTAATGCAGAGAATCTCAAGTGATGAAACTGTGCAAGCTGGAAGCCATGAATAAAATATTACTGGAGATAGTCTCTTCTGAAAATTAATTTGGTTTGACTTCTTTGAAACAGCATCTTCTGACTGCCTTAAAAGGAGCTTGGTTGGTGAACTGGGACCTCTAAAGGGGTGGCCAGGGTTCCTGACTGTGTCACTGACCAGACTCTCTGTTTGCCCAAGATCCTGAGCATGAAATGGAAGCCACAGCTGGGACATGATAAGGGTGTGGGGCAGATTGAGTTGGTCAAGCAGCTAAGACCATTCATTTTTGGCTGTCAGTAGGTGCTTTCCTGGGCCAATCCAAATCCTGCCGTGAAGCCCTAATCTTCCTCATCCCCAGTCAGCTCAAGGGCTGCAGGCTCTGCTTCTCTCTGCCTTAGGTAGTCCTTGCTGTAAGCATGCTCATAAGAGATACCAGCAACAGGAGAACACGGGGACTTCAGGCTCCACCAACCCATCATCTTGCCTCCACTAAGCCACAGCTAGAGCTCAGAAACAAGCCAAGGCAATATTTACTGTCTCTAATGCTTCCTGGTGTATGGGAAAGGGCAGCCTCTGCCCACGAGGAGGCTCAGCAGGCCAGGGTGTTTGGGACAACCAGACTCACTGGCCAGGATTCCACACACAGCTCGGTGGGGCAGCAATGCCATCAGTGGCCACAATGGCAAGCAGAGGTATGTACCTTCTTCTAGCAAAAAAAAGGAACAAGAGGGTTTTCCACCCAAAGACTCCAAGGGAACTTGGCAGCCAGCATCACAGCCCCAGCTGAAACCCCTCAGGGTGGTGCATGTGCTTCCCCAACCCTTCCAAGTCACCATAATCAGGGAAGCACCAGCATCCAAAGTCAAGCAACCTCCTCTTGCTCAACCAGCACCAGGCACATCCCTCTCCCAGCTGGGAAACAGGGCCAGTGGTGGGAGAGCCAAGCAGTTGGGGTTGATGCAGCAGCCAGGCCTTATAAACTACATAAATCCCCTGATGTTAACCCAAAAGGCCACAGCTGATGGTTAACACCTTCTCTTCCTCCCATCACACGTGGCCATAGGACTGCCAGAATCTGGCAGCATCTTTGTTATGGTATTGGCTCCTTCCCCAAGGAGTTTTCTATTTGGTCACCCCAATACCAGAACATCCTTCGTGCCAACCCCCCAAAAATTGAGTGGGAATGCTACAGGAGTCTCCCTCGCATGTTTTGTGTCCTCCCTTGTGCACCATACCCTGCCCTTTGCCACGCAGTCATCTTCTGTCCTTCCCTAACCCCCCTTAATTTAGGGTTAAACCAAAGCACCTCAAATGCTTGTGCTGGCAGGGCTGGGGTGTGCAGGGGGAAGAGGAAAGGGGAATTTCCTTTCTGGGGCTGAGTTTTCTGTTACAAGGAACTCCATAAATAGGTCCTTGCTCAAGCGTGTGTCTCCAGAAATCGGAACCTCAGGGAAACCAAAACGTGTCTGTTTAAAGTTCACCAGCCCCACGGTGCAGTACTGAAATCCTGGCATCCTGTTGATGGAGTTGTGCTAACGCAGCAGCACTGCTGCTCCCAGCCCCACGATGGCTCTCAGCAGGGCGGGGGATCCAGCACTGGCCAAAGATCAGGTGTTGACTCAATGCCCAGATTTTGCTGGGAGGAGAAATGCTTTTCTGCTCTTTTTGTCGTTTATAGGGACTTTGTGCTATGCTCTCCTTCACCAGCTGTGGTCCTGTAGCACTCCATCCCTGCCTGAACCCTTACGCCTTCCATCAGGCAAACAGCAGCTGCTTGGGCTCTATTTCTCGCATCTATCCTTAACCCAAGGCTGGCTCTTTATCCTGGAAAGCAGCTCAACAGCAGGAGCTCAGCCTGCATCGGGAGCAGCCTCACAACCTGGGCAGGAGGTTCTTTGTCATCTGATTCTTAACTACATCTGATGCTCGGGATTCAACGAAGCACCGAAGGGCTCTGCCTCGCGAGTTAGAGCTGCCCCGGTCTCAGCGGGGTCCCCCCCACTGCCATCTGCCGGACACCGCTCCGCAGGGCCGGCACCGAGCGTGACCCGAAAAAACCCCGGAGGCGGCCGGCTTCCTGCGGGGAAGCGGATGCTGCGGGGCTGCTGCAGCAGGGCTGCATGGGGAAGGGAAATGAGGCGCTGCAGGGCAGCCCGGCCCGGGAAAGCGGCGGGGAAAGGATGGGGAAAAGCCAAAAGCAAAGGCCCGGTGCCAGCGTCGCTCCTGGGCGGTGAGTTGAAGCCTCACAAGGCCCTTTCCCGACGCGCTGCTGGCAGCTGGGGGATGTTCTGCAGTGACAATGCTGCAGTCACAGGGAAACTGGGGACACAAGCTTGCATTTAACTTCTTTCCTTGCTGCAAAGATGAAAAACTGCTCTCCGGGGTGGGAGAGAATGGGAAAACAGAAGCAGAACGCTCCAGCCCCAGTCTGGATTTCCAATTTTTTTCCTCCGAGCTCTCTTCCTTTTGCTTTCCTTGCCCAAAAATTCCCGTAGGACAGAGTTTTTGCTTTCACCCATCTGGGCGCTCAGGGATCATTCCCTACAGCATCCCCAACTGCCTCCTCCTGCTGCTTTTACACAGGCTCCAAAACAAGTCACACCTGTGCGAAGACTGGCTCCTGGGTGCTTCCGTACAGCCAAACCCAAACCCCTGCAGCACCCCGGGAGTGATTCCACCCAAGCTCACAATTGAGAGTGTTTTAGTGATAGAATAAGCATGTCCCCGGCCTCCAGATCCCCCAGGGAGACACTTCACAGCCTTTCACCACAGGGTTTATTCAGTGCATGCTCTGGGGATGCACAGGACACAGCAGTGGAGGGGAGGACACAAGTATTGGCCTTCAGGTCATTCTCAGCGTCATCTGTTTAAGAAATCAAAGGATGCAGCTACCAGACAAGGGTCCGGGTCTCCTATTCCCTTCCCACCACTCTGCAAAGCTTGTCACATATTTAACACTCACTGGGAGCCCTCAGGTGAAGAGAACAGAGACACGGGGTGGACTAAAACACAGTGTCCCAGACAATGAAAGTGGTCCTGCAGCAAGTCCTGGAGCACTGGTAACCTCTAGCATCACACCCTTGGCTCTCTTGAGCTCCAATGGCATCAGCACACATGCTGACTTATTTCTCCTGTACCTGGTTCCATCACACTCAAGTTATATGTCACCCAGGATCTGTATCTAAATTCAAATACACTTAAGTTATGCACAGAAGGAAGCCATGCAGAAGAAAGCTCTATGAGGAGCCAGCGGCAACTCTTTAGTGCTGAAGGTTTGTCTTGTGTGCATGCACAGAGGTGCAGGCACATGCGTGTAATAGTCACTGCACTGGACTACAAGAGAAGGAGAAGCTCCAATGCCTAAAGTGGCTACAGGAAACCTGGAGAGGGGCTTTGGCCAAGGGCCTGTAGGGACAGGCCAAGGGAATGGCTTTAACTGCCAGAGGGAAGATTGAGATGAGCTCTAAGGCAGAAGTTCTCCCCTGTGAGGGTGCTGAGGCGCTGGCACAGGGTGCCCAGAGAAGCTGTGGCTGCCCCAT
>JANRGW010030428.1:0-26720 GCA_024733675.1 Psilopsiagon aymara | reverse complement strand
CAGCCGGGACAGCTGAGCCCAACTGACCCCAGGGATATCCCACACCGTATGGAGTCATGCTCAGCATTTAAAGCTGGAGAAGAAGAAGGAAAGGGAGGACATTTGTAGTGATGGTGTTTGTCCTCCCAAGTAACCATTACACATGATGGAGCACTGCTGTCCTGGAGATGGCTGAACACCTGCCTGACCATGGGAAGTGGTGAATGAATTCCTGAATTCCTGGTTCTGCTTTGCAGCTTTTGCTTTACCTGTTAAACTGCGTTACCTCAACCCACGAGTTTTCTCACATTTACCCTTCTGATTCTCTCCCCATCCCACTGTTGGGGGGGACTGAGTGGCTGTGTGGAGCTAAGTTGCCGGCTGGGGTTAAACCATGACACTGTCAAATCAAAGCACAGTTCAAGAGACATGAAAGCAGCTCCCTTGTCACACTACAGAAGCCTGACTTTGGGGAAGCAGTTGCTACACTTTCTAAACCAAAATGCTGAATAATTACAGGCTGCTTAGCCCACTGCTACCTATTGTGCAAAGTCCTTCATGCAGGTTTCCAGACAAATGAGAGGTCTGAGTTTTTATGGTCACCTTTGACGATGGAGACAAGGAAGAATGATGAAGGACACAAGTTTAGTCTCAGCAGCTGCTTGCAGTAACATGACTGTCCCTGCATGAAGCCATTGGGTGACTGGGTATCAGCCATGCAGTCACCTCTGCTCTGACTAGGGCTGACATGGGTCTTCTTCGATGGCTCTGAGGAGCGGCAGACCAAAGGGAGATACTGGTTTGACGACCATGACAGCCCGTTTCCCAGCTCTGAGCATTTTACACACACAAAGCATCACAGGAGCCTGATTCTGATGAGTCACCCTATTTAGTTTGACTCATCTCCCCTGCTCTCCACCAAACACAAGCCAGTACAGGCCAAATCCTACCCAGTTGATACTGTCTCGTGAAAGCAATTACAGCAAGCTGCTTCTCAGACTGTAGGGCCTTTGGGTGCAGCTGATGAGTGCAGTGAGGGAATGCATGTGGACACATCCTGTACACATGGATTGTCTCCATCCAGTTCTCTCCATCCAGGTTTCCTGTACCACAGAGAAACAAGTGTGGACAAGACTCAAGGTGGCTCGAGATACAATGGTGCCTGAAATCCCAGCAGAGTCCCCGGAGCTACCTTTCTCTTCCCTCTTTTAGCAACATACCTACTGGCGAGGCTGCACCTATCTTTGCAGAGATAGAAGCTGTTTTTCTCTAAGTGTAGCCCGAGTTACGAGTAAAATCCTCTGAAGCCAGCAAGGTTTCCTAAAGTGTGCGAGGAGCCAGAGACCAGCCTTTTCTATTCCTCTTCTTTGTTCGGATCAGGAATTTGCAATCCAAATCCCAGCCACACCAGGGCAGGCAATGAGCCCAGCTGCTGCGAGTAAAAAGCATCTTAAAGAGTTCATGAGGCTGCATGCCAAGGACCTGCTGTGAGACAAGGTGATCTGAGCTAAAAAAACCCTGTATGTGTACAACAGTATTAAGATAGCAAATAAGAAAACCTGTCCTGCAGTGCAAAGGAATGTGATAGTTACTGGCTGCTCCCCTATAGTTGCAGAGTCCTTGAAATATTAACAGGGTTATCAGCATTCACTTATCGGTTACAGTAGTCGCTAGATAATTCAAAGGGCTAAGCCAGAGCTTATAAATACACACACAATGCAAAATCCTTACTGACAGAGAATTTCTTACCTTTTTAACAAAATGTGTTAATTTCTTTAATTAACAAACCTAGAAATGCAGCAATCTACAGGGAATGAAGAACTGAAGTTACTCAATTGTTTATTTTTGCATTCAGTTATTACAGTATTTCTTGTGCCGTGTGTTTGCAAGGTAGGTGGCAGAACTTCACACAAATGAAGGCTGGGAGTTTTGTCCCCACACAAGAGAGTGGCGAGCATGGACACACTTGCCTACATGGGTTAGGCGCAGAGTGTTGCACACAGAGCACTGGAACAAATCTCCCCTTGAGTCCCTGTGGTCACACAGGCCTAAGGGAGGGGCAGCACATCATTTTCATATGTTGAAAGGGCTTTCCAGAGGTTTTCCACCTTCTAGAAGGGACAAAAGGCAAATATTTTTCTAGGCTTTGGCTGCAAATGCACAGCAGCCCTAAGCTAATCTAAGGGCTGGCTGCCACCGTCCCTCTCCTCGGCACTGGCACTCTTACCGCACTGAACAGTTTCTCCACATTCAGTCAGAACTTTTTTGTTTGCTTGGGTTTTATTGGTAGTTTGGCTTTTTATCAACTTCCATCTCCCTTGCACGGTCTCTGGTACTCGCCTGATGGCCTAACCTGTTTCCTAATGCTAAACCAGGAGTCTGTTTGGGGTTTTCTTAATGGCAGGCTGGCTTTTTAGTAACTTGGCACATAGAAACAGCCCCACACAAAGTCATAAAGGTGCTGGGAAGGGAAGGACTGTAACAGTCGGAAGCAATTGGCTCAGATTTGCTGCAACTTGCAGCCTGTGACATTTGTGAATAACTTCCAGCCCCATTCATTTATCTGTTGAACCATGCTGCCTTGTGGATTCTTTATCTTTTGATACCAAACTTAGAAGAAGATAGCAATGCTGTTATCAACACACACCAACTTACATAAGCTCAGTCAGTTCAAAGGGCTAAACTGCATTTACAATTTGTTAATATGCTTCTTGAATTTCTGCAGCAAAAAGACAACAGGAAAGAATTTTCCCACCAACAAGTTCAATTTTCTATTCAAGGAAGCTTCTCAAGGAAGTGTGTTGTATATATATACTGCTATTAAACTAGCAAGTGTTCACTAATTTATCAAGCTTCCCCTTCCAACCAGCTACACTTCTTTGGATCCCTTCACAGAGATGCTGTTCCAGGAATTTGCTTCCCTAAAGGCTTCAAACTGTCTTTTAACATTCCACCTAAATTTATTGAGTTGGTTCACTTGCAGGCTTTCCCTTAAACTGCCCTGCTCTTGTTTTCCACAAGTACTTCAGAGAGATAGGCAGCAGTCAAAGACCTCTGGTTTTCATTTTGCAATACTAAAGATGCAATCTTCTACCTCCAGTGAAACAAATCACTCCCCAACTTGTTCTCTTTACAATATATATTAACTTTTTTTAACTAGGAACTACCAGAATAGTACAGAGATGCAACACTCACAGCACCTTGTACAACAGCAGATAGTATCTTTAATAAACCCATCCCCCTTAACAAACCCCTGCGGTGGAAGCCCTGAACCAACTCAAACACACAGACGAGAAAAGGCAGTCACTCAAATACTGTAATTTCAGAAAATTGAAGAATTCTCCATGCCAGGATTCAAAAAGCACTTTAAATGCTATGTAAATAGGTGGAGTGCCCATCTCCAAAGAGAGAACAGCATGGCCCTGGCACATCACACCCAGGTAACAATACACTGCCTTCCTATGGGAAGTGGCAGAGCTGCCTCTAAGCAAGCAGCAACACATGATCCAACTGAAGGAAATGCAAGAGATGCTGAAATACCATCATGCGGAGGCTAACCTGTTCCAAGAGATTTCATGTCTCAAAAATTATCGGACAGAAAATTAAATCCTACAAAATGCCTAAGAACAGAAATAGAAATTAATTAAGATGTCTAACAAGGACCAGAAGCAGTGGCTATTCCTTAGTGTGGCATTATTAACGACTGTGCTGTCCAAAAGTGATTAAATCACCCTGAAGCTCTAATGGATCAGCATCTCATTTGCTAGAGGACCAGCTCTCAGCTGTAAGATGGAGCTCCACCCCTCCAGGATCTCCACAAGGTGCTTACACCCGTCGGCATCTCCCACCACACCACGAGGATGGAGGGGTTGTTCAGCAGCAAAAAAATCATCCCCAGGACTGGCCACCAGCAAATTAGCCACTGACTGCCAGCAGTGGGAAGCAGGGAGGGATGGTTCTGGTGACAAAACTAGTGAGAATCCTGGTTTTAGTAATCACCGTATCGTAAAAGGGAAAACTGCCACAAGAAGGAAAAAGCACTGGAAATGCAAATGCAGATGCATGGCTGTAAAATCATCATACTGTGCTCTCTGCTGAGTACATGGAGGATTCAGTGACCCTGAGGGAGCCCTACCTGCTGAATGAGCCAAGAATACGCCTTGCAGAGTGTTAGGCAATGTCATGTAATATGACTACAGCAGTAAGCACAAAGGCTCTACAGTGTGAAGAACAACACTGTGAATTTCACAACTGCTGAAATCTCAGAATGATTTCTTTAAAATTCATTTTCAGCACAGAAATAAAATTTAATTAGTCTTTTCTTACCATTAATCATTTTTATACGTTCATTTAAATACCTGAAAATGCACAATATTCCAAGTTCACACATCACTAAGCCAGAAAAACGCCATCCTGTATGATCAGTATGGGATGTGTAGAGTGTGAGCAAAGTTGTTTACCCCATGGGACACTTTCTAGTCTGAGAAAGCTTTCAAGTTGACTAAAGCTGTTGTTTACTTTGCCTTTAGGCCTTGAAAAGAACAACAGGAACTTCTGGCAGCTAAAGTCTGATCAAGGACAGGAAGAGCAAAAACCCAGGGAGTCACAGACACCCCCTCAGAGCAAGCAAGAACAGCCTCTTCTTGAGGACTTTTCCCCCAAGAACAGAAAACCAGAGGATGGATGCTCAACTGCCACTGGGGCCCTGAAGAATTTTATCTGATCATCTCAGCACCTCAGCTTAGCACAGTCTGATGCACATTAAGCAGTCATTTTTGCTTAAGAAATCCCCAACCACTGGCAAGGGACATAAGAATGTTCATAAATTAATTCATACAAAACAAGTAAGTTCACTGCATAGAATAAAAACAATGTCCTCATCTCTCAGTTCTCACCTGAGTTTATTGCCAGCAATTGGTCATGTCCATCAATGCTTGTTGGTAGTAAATGCGAATCTCTAATTTAAAGCCCCTTCAAGCTGAATGAAGTCTCAGACACTGCTGAGCCATAAGGGAGCTGAGACACAGTGGAACCAGCCAGTACAGGTGACTGCAAC
The DNA here is from genome assembly GCA_024733675.1 of Psilopsiagon aymara. Taxonomy (NCBI): domain Eukaryota; kingdom Metazoa; phylum Chordata; class Aves; order Psittaciformes; family Psittacidae; genus Psilopsiagon; species Psilopsiagon aymara. The sequence continues at coordinate 21,685 of JANRGW010030428.1, read as the reverse complement.
TTGACACAAGGGACTGGACAAAAATATAGTCACCACCTACACCCAAACTGGGACAGATTCCCAGTTCATGGGTACAGGTGTTGCTCCCACAGTCCGCAATGACGATGAGCACTGACATTCTGCATGCAGCGTGCCCTGTAACCCAGGGCTGGCCATGGACATCCCACAACTGCCTGTGCCAGGCAGAAAAACCTCTATGGGACTGTCACCACCTCAAGCTGTGGTCCCTAAGGCCCTGTGCAAGGAGAGGGGCAAAGGATCATGACGGCAAAACCTCTGGAAGCTGCACCCAGCAGCCAGCACCGCTGAGGTCCCAACCCCACAGCCGCCAGTGGGAGCGCAAGGGCTGCATGGGCAATGCAATGGCTATCGCTAGTACACTGGAAGCATCTCATGGGGCATCCCTTCAGGGGATGGACCCTGCCCACTGCCTTGGGCCAATGCACCCACCTAACAGCAAGTAACAGCATGGTGGTCAGAAGAGGGTGAGGGGTGGATGAGGAACCCGTCCTACCTCCCCAGAGGCAAGACAGAAGGCAGTGAAAAAGGATGCTGCCTCACCACCAGCCAGCTCCCAGCACCTGCTGGACACACCATCAGCCAGGCCTGGGGCCATCCCCAGTGCCGCCATCTTTATCTGGCTATCTCCCGGGGCAGTCGGTCAGTCGGTGTCTGGTGGTTATCCTCATTATTTACAGCAGGTATTACAAAAGCAGAGGTCTCCGCTGTGCATGGCCCTGTACAAACTTGCAGCAGGCAGACTGCAGATGCAGCGCCTTGCTGCACAACAGCACACGACAAACAGATCCAGTGAGCATGAAGGGATAGAGGAGGAGGAGAAGATAAGCAAGAAGGAAAGAGAAACACCAGCATGTTTTGTGTAACAAGCTGTGAGAGTCCACCATGTCCTAAAATGCGCCCACTTTGCATAACCAGTGCAAACAACCAGTGCCTGCTGCCAGCAGCTTGGTCAACAAACATAAGCGTTAGGTTGCCAGACTCAGTACAGAATAACATTGGGTAACTTAGTGAGCAGGACCTGAAAGTTAATCTGTCTTACCTAACATTACAGAAAACTAGATTTGCCCACATCGCTTTAGCTTGTGACAAATCCTTCTGCAAACAGCCCTGCAAAACCAACCAGAAGGCAGCAGCAGATTTCATGATCTCAAGAAACTGAAGTTAAGATGGGATTTAAACTAGCAGCCAATTATCTGCCAGACAGAGAGCTCATCACGCAGAGCACACGTTGCTAAATTACACCATGTCAGTAAAAGGAGGCCAACATCAGAAATGTACCCCATGAGAAGGGAAACCTAGTCAACCGATGGGATAGTTCAACCAGTCACTGCTGCCAAGAGACCTTTCCTGCATGTGTCAGGACAATGTCGGGGAGCTGTAGCGTCAGCAAGCACATTGCGGGAAAAGCCACAGGATCCAAGCGACGAGCAGCAACATGTTGATAATTACTAGCAAGTCTATCATCATAGCAAACTGCAGTGAGAAAGAGGATTAAACAGTAGGAGAAGATGGGCTGAACTCTGGATATTTAGCAGTGTTATTTAAGTCTGAGCCCATGAATCCTTCCGTAACTGACACTTCAGCCCGTTTGGGAACTACTCCACTTGAAAGCAAAATACATTTACAAATAGTTAAAGCCAAAAGACAAACAAATCAGCTCTGATCAGTAGGAAAGTACTCCCTGGAAAACCTTATGGTTCTTGTTTATTTTACCTTTGAGTTCATAGGCGGGAAGAGCTGAGTCCCTGGCTACAGCCAGAACTGACCTAGTCCTGACACGGCCTGAACAGATCATGATCCAGCTTTTATTATGGCCTAAACAAAATCCAGCAGTTGAGGGTCAAAGTCCCACTGCTCACACCACTGCTCAACAGAAGTGGAGGTGCCCACAGGCATGAGCATGAGCCAGAAAGCTTCTTCTCCATTGCCCTGCAAGTGTAAGCAAGACCCTGTAGCTTATGGCACTCACCAAAGAGAGAAATGTGAGTCACACAACAGCTTCTGCACCTTATTCGGTTCCTCTTTAATGTACAGCACAGTAAGAGCTTTGAGATCAAGGGCTGGAGGCCAGCCCATCTCTGCCCTCGCTTAGTGTCCTGATCGCTATGCTGAGTGAAGTGCCCAAGCTGCAGCAGGATGGTATTTCAAGTACGCCCACTTTATAGGACACTTTAGTGCCTAAAACAGGATACTGCTGCAGGGAACAAGCACCTAAAAGTGAGGCACTGTGGCATTTGATGGTTAGATATAAATGATCTATCTACTGGACCTGAGCTGTGAAAGGTGCCAAACACCTCCTAGCCATGCTGAGCTGCGTCTGCAGGCTGGCACTCACACCCTGCTAAAACAAAGTGATGCACTAGTGTGAGACATCCTTTATATTACTTAAACTGAATTCAGACAGCTAAATAAATAAATAAATTTTAAAACTAAAAATCACAGCTTGGATGTTAAAGGTCTCCTTTAGAAATAGGCCCAGCATGAACATTGCTGCAAGAATACAAGTAAATGAGGATCTGGGCTGGGCTGGTTACAGGAAATTCCAGAAGTGCTGTGATTGGAGTTCAATTCAATAAACTGAGTGACTTGCTACCATGAGTTCTGAACAAGGTCAAGAAGTCTGATGTGGAGCTACTGAAAGGAAAGAGCAAACCCAACAGGTCAAGCAGCTCTTTGTACCCATGATGCGTACTCTGGCGGCATGGAAGCTACAGAGAATCAACTTCACATTTGCTTCCAAACCCATTGGGATTTAACTGCAAAGACAGAGTTCTAGGTGGTGGCCATCACACCTCTGAAACTCAAATCTGATTACACAGTGCCTGCTTTACCCCTTTTGGCAGGCTTCAGATGCTTTTGCTTCTCCCTGAAACTGGACCTAGCCCACAGGCTCTGCAGCAGGCAGGAGGTGCCATGCTGACAGTGGCTGTTAATGTGGGCGTCTCCTTCTCTCTCCTTCAAAAAGCAATGAAATACTCTGACCAGATGTGCCATATTCAAAAGCACTGGAGACCCACCAGAATGTAGCATCTATCACAAGTTCAGCAGTGGCGTTGAAAACAGATTACTTGCCTTTGTATTTGATAAGCATAACCTGTCTATGTTTATTATGCGGTCCCCCGAAGATTTATTACAGGTTTACCATTTCATTTACTCGCTTTTTTAGTGCTTGGCAAGTGTAAACACTGGAATAAATATGAAGGTGGTTACAGCTTAGCAGAATTAACGACTTGTTGAAACAAAGTCCAAAAGTTTTCCTTTCTCTCCAGCAAATCCTGCTTTTCTGTCCGACTGCTTTTTTTCCAAGTGTGAAGATCATCTTTCTGAAATATTTTAAAGTTTTCTTTCTTTGTTGAACGTCATATCCCCATAAAAGCATACTTTCCCCCTTCATTCACTCAAGCTCTTGACAACATTTAAAGTCTTTCTCAACATTATTCATGGCAAAACATTTTCCTGTTCGCAAATCATAACCTCCCCCATCCTTTCCATCTAGTCTGCTAAGCCTGTTACTACAGGCAGTTTGCTATAACAGAAATAAGTACAATCATCCTTACAAAGAAAACAAACCCTTTTGTCCTGGTGCAAACACTGAGGGTGGGTTCATCCCACTGAACTTTAGCCACTTAGCAGCAAGGCAATTAGTCCAAATGAGGCACTTATTTTCCCTCTTTAATCAGTGGGATAAGATGGGCATCTCCAGCCACAGTCCTCCTGCCTATCAACCAATTATGGCTGAAACCCTCCTGACCACCTCTGAAGAGACACCACATTTTTTGGGCAGATGATGGTAGGTGATACAAATCTGACAGTGAGAGCCAAGTTGTACCTTCGAAAACGCTGTTTCAACCCAACAAAATCAACACACTGCAATAGAATCTCAATCAAAGTGTCTCACAAAAAAGGTGTTAGGCAAATCTCGCCAAATAAACAAAAGATCACTCAATGGCAGATTTCAAAATCTTCCATGATTACATCCTGGCCCTTTTGGAAACTTGTGCTGCATCCATAAATAGTTCAGTGTTTTTCAACACTGAAACAAGAGCTGCACTGCGGGTGTTACTGGGATAATAAAACTGTCACTTGTCACAGAAACACAGAGCGGCAAAACTGAATTAAATCAGGTCCTAGATGTTCTGTCTTTCAAGCGGACAACCACTGTGAACAAGGCTTTGAAGAACCAAGCCCATAGTCAACTTTTTCTGTACTCTGATTTACGCAATCTTTTGGCCAAATCCTCTTTAAAACAGGGAGAGACAAAAAGGCCTGTCATTCACAAAAGACAGCACTGTCATACTCGTTTCTTAAATGACAAAGTAGACGTCAAACCACTTGGAGTACTAATTTACCTAAACCCAACATCATTCCCACAGAAAACAGGGCAGAAAAACTGCAACTTGGAAGACTGCCAGAAAGGTTCACTACATCCGATCTGAGTATCTTCAGCTCTTCTAACCCTCCTACATTTCCTAAAGACTCTCCATAGGCATTTTTGGAAATACAAGTCAGGATGCCAAAGGAAGCCAAGAGAGCCTAATGCCCAAATCCTGTAAATCAGGCAGTACTGATAAGCAGGTAAGCTGTATTGTTACCTCAAACACTCAAATGTAGAGAGTCTGTCCCCACCAACTGGTTCTCAAAATCAAGAGAGTTTATAAAAGAGAGGGAGAAGGGATGGAGAGCACAGATCTTGTGTCTGACATTTGATCGTCCCCTTACTCATCCTCCATGCATGAGTGTTACAGCTAGAGTTGCCTAAGCTGCTAAATATTGAAAGGGTATTTGTAGCACATAGGATTCAAAGAGGTTTCTGAGTCACATTTGCTTGCTTCTTCCCAGAAAGTAATTCTGCTCCCAACTTCTAGAGCAGCCCCATTCCCAGAGTCTTTCTATCAGCCTCACCTGACCTGCAAGGGAAGCAAAGGGCCTATGAAATTGCAAGCTGAACCCCTGCTATAGTGCAGTCATTGCTGTCTGTACCCAAAATAACCAGATGAAAGTGAGCTCAGCTATGCCAGTGTATGCAGCAGTTACACATCTGGCTGAACTGTAAACATCGTCATAGGTGATGCCTGCTATCACATGCCCCTGAACCCATGAACCCTGAGCACCCAGCCAGCCAAAACTCTGGAGTCAGCTCATCTCCTGCAGGGGCGTCTGGCAGACACACAGAGGAGGAGGCAGGAGACCACAGATGAGTGTATCCAACCCTTCCTTGAAGATGCTGGGAGACACCACAGCTATGCTCCAACCAGACCAGTGGAAATGTGTGGATGCCAGGATTCCCATGCAAGCATCTGCTAAGGGTCTCACCAGGAAGCACCCTATCAGAGAGGTGGTGAGCACACTACCCACCTTCACAGAATGTCACACTTTAAAACACAGCATTATTTCCATCAGTCATAAGATGCCTGAGAAAATCCATTCAGTTCCAAGATAGCAGTCAACAATGAAAGGGAGTTTCAAGATATTAAGTGTGCACCTGAAGGAAAATGGACCATTCAATGAGCCATGTAAAATTATATGCTTTATCAGCAGCCAGACACTTCCTCAGGTAGCACTTGGGATGTTGGAGATAACAGAGCATAAAATCCCAGTGCTTCACAACACCTCCTTTTCCCTCTACTGCTTCAACTGCAGGTTTACTATCATCCTGACATCCAAACCTAGAAAACTGCTCCTGTATTCTAAACAAAGTGCTCTTTTGCCATTACCCTTGACAACAATTCACTGTTTACTCTGTATCTGGCAGTTTGCATCAGGCTCCACAACTCCGGCCCTAAACCAGTTCTGAACTGCCAGGAAAGCTGTGACTAGAACAACAGAACAAGAGAGGATTCTTCCCAACTCGCAAGTGCAAGTCGGATGTAAGTGGGCTTCCATGACTTCTATATAGGGGAAGCAAATTGAAAGGGAACACACCAAGAAAACTAACTCATTAATACACCCTGAGGCTTAAAAAGTAAAAAAACCCATATAAAACTACTATTAATCCAATTAGAAAATGGTTATTGCAGCTAATGCCTAGCCGCAAACAATTTGAAAATAGGGGAAAAAAGTTTTCCAAGTAATCCCACCATTACATTTTCTCCCTCTCGCCATTTTCAGTCTCATTCTTCTTACAACTTCTCCTTGTTATCCTAAAATCTCCTTTTCTGGAAATCACTGAGAAAAGCATCAACATTAAGACAATAAAAAAATAAACTGATTGGTCCATGAAGCAAAGTGTGCACAGAAGCAGCCAAACCCCTGCTGCCTCAATCAGCCACGTGTCATACCCAGTAACATGATTTTAAACAGCGCTGCTGAGTTAGGGTTCGGTGGGACTTTGATATATACTTGGGTTTTTTTTCCTCTGGCAAGCAATTGTCACCTATAGTATTTATGGTTTCAAGTTCCACTTTGTGGGATGGGGCTAAGAAGTGCGATCTCCATATCTGCTTCAACCACCAAGACATACTAAGGTATATTGCTAAAACCTGTAACAAAACCCAGGAACATACAGCCTGCACTGTACAGAGACAGAAATGGGAAGAAACAAACAGTTTTAGTGACAGCTGTGTTGCACAGCAGCATTTTCTGAAAGAATTTGATGGGCAGAATAGCTTTATCTGAGATACTCACTTTTTTAAAGTGTGCTGCAGTAAACATTTACCTTTTCTCTTTTTATTATTAGGGACCACTATTTTATCAAAGAAATTGCTTATTTACAGTTGCTTAAGCTGCATGTAACTCCCTGTCTTATTTATTTACATGCAGGAGGCACCTTTTATCTCAGTATAAAGTTACTTTGTCAGTCAGCCTTCCACTAAATATTTTCCTCTCATAGCCATAAATGTTTTCCTGTCATTTGAAACAAAAATACACCACTCCTATGAAATCCAGGGATGAAGAGGAAGGAAGCCCATAGGAAAGCAACAAGGCAGCCACAGCTTTTTATCAGCTGGAGCAGATCATACAGTTGAAAAGGGAAAGTCACATTCCTGCAGGCTGGAGGGATGCATATCTGAAATGCATCTCACCTACAGAAGAGATCAAAATATAGAACCTGTATGGAAGAAATAAAGGGTTTAGGTAGACACAGCAGATCCAGGAGCTACCCTAACTTTAAAATTATGGTCACTACTCTTGATTTGCTATTTTAGGAAAGTAAATGTAAATGTTCAAAACCACCGTTACTAACCATTGTCAATCATCCTTCACTTCAGGCCCACTGCAAACACCAAGTTTTGCAGCTCCTGGTGTCATGCATTCATTCTAATGAGGTCCCTCATCTTTTCCTGCTTGGTCCCTGCAGCCTCTGAGCCACTGTCTTCTCATCCCTTACCTTAGTGCAGGATGCATGCATGAAGTGCAAGCTCCCAAGGTCCCTTGGAACATCAGCATGAAAAAGCCCTGCAGCCACACAACGCACCCGAGATACCTCCCACCAGGAGAGAGGGAAGGAGAGTCCTCCACCCATCCATTTCCATCACGTCCTGACTGTACAACCCACAGGGATCCCACCGAAGCCGCCTGAGGGAGTGCTTCCCCGGGAGGCGGGCTATGGAGAGCAGTGCGGGTGATAACTGCCCCTCATTGACCCTGAAAGCAAGCCAGCCTAAGGCATCACTTCCAAAAGAAATATTTTCTCTGGGGAAAACTCACAAAGCCCCATCCGACCCATCTGCCCCACTCCCCGAAGGCAGGGGCAGGAGGCCAGGGTCCACCCTGATGCTGACAGGGCACCGGGCCTGCACCCTGGGCAGTCACCACACACTCTCCACACCCAAAGGTGCCCCTTGTACTTACATACACCTTTTCTCTCCGGTTTCTTTTTTCCCTTTAATTGCCAGTGTTCACTAACACAAGTAACCCTGCAATGCCTTGCATCTCACCTGTGCCCTTTATCAGAAGGGCTAAACCAAAGTATTGCACCTTCGATTACATTTGTATGGAGAAGAGCTGGAGATCCAGGATCATTAACATAATGACTTTTAAATTACAATAATAATGAAGATCCTTTACCAAGCCCTGAGTAAAAATCCTGAAAGCTTATTGCAACACAAATTAGCTCAGTCTTAATTTGTACTTTCTGATAGTCAGTAACCCCATTGAATACTGCTGGAGATTAAAAGCCAAAGAAATGTAAGAGATACCTGAGCCTGCATGCCCTCAGAAAACGCCTGGGTGCCTATCCCTCCCTGTGTGAGGAACACTACCTTCTCAAAATCGTGTATTGTATGTTGTATAATGAATGGTGTTTTACATTTATCTGGACCACTTGAAAGCTGCAGCATCCAGTCAGGTTGGGTTTTGTCTGCACTGCTGAATTAGGCTGGGTTCCCAGAGGAGTTTGCACACACATCTATTGTACCCCATTGAGCTGTCATGGATGATAAGTGGGACTACTTGTGGCAGCACAGCCAAGCAGGTGCCAGCAGCATTTGCAATGTGATACCCAGGCAAACTTGTGCAAAGTTGAGGCTAGCACCAGCCTTACCCCCCAGCATCGGCAGGGACTGCAGTGTAATGTTTAACATGGGCAAATGCAGTGTGACTCAAGCAATGTTTAAGCTGTTTTTTCACCAAATAAATTCCCATTTAAGGCTATTGTGAACATCATTGTGGACAAAAACTAATCGTTTTTAATGAGTCTGTCAATTTAAGTCATATATTTATCAGTAATACTAAGAAATCTCAGACTCATCTACTCTTGACCATCTGTCTCAAAAGCCCAGAGTAAGATCCGACCTCCCTGGAAAGCCAGGGCAGGATTTCAGCAGGGTCCAGATTTCACCTCGGTTGTTACAACATAAACCTACCAACACAATGTACAGGCATGGGAATGTAAGGCTCCATATGAAAGCCTTGAAAGTGTAATGGAAAAAGGAGAACATGTCTTTTTAAGGAACCCCTGGAGCACACCCGGACTAGTTTCATCCAAAAAGGGTCCAGTTTGTTCACTCAGACAGCCCTGCACGACAGGTATGGGCAGAGGGGTTACCCAGCGAGATTCACTTCAAAAGAGACTGACTTCAAAAGCTCCTTCCCAATCCAAAGCAGAATGCTAATATGCACACCACCCACATTCCTCCTCCTCCGCTTGGGTCTATTCCTAAGGGGCTGTGGGGGCACAGCCAGGCAGGTACCAGGGGAAAGCAGGGCAGGTACCGAGCCTGCCCAGAGCTTCCCACCATCCCACATGGCTCCCAGTGACGTTGATGCTACTGGGACAAGGTCTAAATGCCGAACGTGCTGTTCTCAGGTTTTACAAAACCAATCAACACCATTTGCTTATTTCTGATGATTCTTAAAGTTTGTCTATATGCAGAAGGCCAAAATGACTTTGTTTATTTGAATAGTGCTCAAGTCAAATGAAACAGTGCTGGGTTTAACCAAGTATCATTGTCTCAAAGTAATTCAGCTGAGTAGCGTGGCCCCTCACTAGCGTCATTCACACTCACGTGCGTCCACAGCACAGCACATCTCTAGCTGGAACTGAGATTTTCATAGCAGCAGTGTTACTTCCAACTTGTATATAGACCAAATTCCCAAGTTCATAAAGAGCTCTAATCCTCCCCTGACTCGAAGAGGAGCTGTAAGCAGGGCAGGACTTAGTGCTTGTCTGGGTTGAGAGGTTAATGGCTACTCCACGGACAGATAACTGGCAGGTCATTTTAGCAGATGATTTGCAGGTATTTCACAACACTTGGAGATAACCCTCTGGAGTACTTCAGTCTTGAGCTTCTTCTCAGCCTTTTTTTAAAGGCTGCATCAGATAAGCCAGAGAAAGCAGTCAGGTGAGGCTGTCCTGGGCTATTCACATACTGCCAAATTCTGCCTTTTCAATTTACAAATAGCAAACTTGTCCAAATGAAACTCAAATGGAGTTCAGTGCTTGTCAAAGCTGGTTTAAAATCCTATACACAAAAAAGCTTTAATCTCTCAAATATCTCAAGGCTCCCAGCAGACAGAGAGTTTTGATCATCACAACAGAGTTTCAAAGTTCACACCTTCACCAACATGAAAACGATGCTGGAATGATCAAGCTCCTGCTACTTAAGAAAAAACATCTTCATTCCTACCTGAGATTTCACCCGCTTGAACTGCATCAATCATTAGGGTGAAAAAGGAATAGTCACCTATTTCTGTGCTCTGAGTACACTCCTCATCTAGCCTAACGAAAAAACTTTTCCAAGCTTCATGCTCCAAGATGAGTTCTTATCTTCTGCTATCAGATAAAGAGCTACTGGTTCAGACAGTGACCATGCAATCACCTGCACCTTAATCCAAATGTTTTTCTTTAAGGTCACAAGCCAACCGCCTGTTTTTTCTGCAAGTCCTCACAGGACATGGAAACAGCATTTATGAGCTACTGTTCCATATTAGCTGCCCCCCTCCCCACCCCAGCATTTTGGAAGAAGCAGAAGCAGCTTATCAGGCCATGCATCACAGTAAAATCAGTCAACTCTGTTAATACCACTTTCATTTTCCTGAAGCAAAAAGGACCTCAAGCCTGCAAACACACAGGAGAGCATGGATCGCTCCCCGAATGCTGCACACCATGACTATGCACAGTAAAGCAAGTGCTGCCAGGATTTTATCACAACTTGATTATTCATTTTTTAATACAACCATCCAAAAACCAGCATCTCCCAAAGTGTCATTTTATGTACCTGGTACTTTCAGCTATATTTTTTTGCTAAAAGAATACAAAAATCAGTTTTAGGTTGCAGACAGAGGCAGTGAGGAATGTATCTGGTTAAACCTTTGAAAGTCAACAGAAGTACGGGACCAGGTCCACAGTAAACTTATAGACTGGCACCTGCAGAGGAAATTACTCACTGCATGATTGATGCCACAATTAGAGGCATAAAAAGCAATTCCCTGATAAAGAAGCAACTAAGTAGAAAAAGAATAATATCCTAAGAGCATGTATGTGCTCATAAAGAAAGCATATATTGGATGACATCGGACAGTCTTCACACACACACAGACAGGAATTCTCACAGGCAGTTAAGGGTAAAGTAACTCTGCCTCTCCTCCTCTTCCTCTCTGCAACAGCACTGATTTTGGGGCAGCATTTGGCCAGTATCTGCCCCTAGCACTACTAAAGCAACTCCAGTGCAGCCAGCCACATTACACAGTTGTTACACAGCAGTAACTCACTACTTTCAGAGTTGCCATACCCCGCAGGAGCACATGCCAGCAATGCAAACCAGCGCAGCTCCACCAGCATCACATCCACCCAGGCCACACCAGTGGAGAAGTGGTCTGAGACTCTACCAGCCAAACCTCCCAGTATGCATAAGGGAATAAACATGTTTTGTTGCTAAAAAAGCAGAGATACCAAATCTCAACCGTTTTGTTTTGGTTTTTCCTAAGAGGTAAAAAGGGAGGGAAGACAGCATTACAGATGGCATTACAGATACATGTGCATTCCCTACATCTTGGCAAGTCACATCATCTATTACCCTTTTGCAACCACATCAGAAAAGCTTCAGCTGAGTTACCACCTCAGCTGAGGGAGTATATACCCCCCATGCATACTCTTATTTATTTACCCCTGTGATCCACGTTTACTAAACAACTTCAAAACACCACTTCAGTAAACAGCACATGGGCTTGATACATTGCTGTGGTTCCTCTCCCAAAATTTCAGAGATAAGCTGCTGCTTCAGGAAACCGAAAGCTGCACACTAACCTGCAAGTGGGCTATTTCTACCCATGCCCCCATACTGTTCCAACAGGCAGAATCATATTTTATGAACCTGAAAAACTTGCTTACCTGAAACTGACACTTTCATGATGGCTTCCAGGGGTCTGTTGTTGTCCAGATCACGACTGAGTTTGAGTTCCCCAGTGGCAGAGTCCAAAAGGAGCAAGTTTAATTCATTGCCTTGAACAAAAGTGTAGGCCAGGCTATCTGACACATCGGGATCATGAGCTGGGATCTTGCCAATCACACCAGAGGGGAAGCTGTTGGACTTGTTGGTCACGTAGTTATTGAAGAGGATCTGGAAGTCCTGCAGCACAGGTGGGTTATCATTCTGGTCCAGGAGGCGGATGTGCACTGTTGCCCGGCTCACAAGAGGGGCAGAAGTGGCCTGCACCACAATCACATACTCTGTCCGGCTCTCATAATCCAGGTCCATGAGGGCCGTGAGGTCTCCATTGAGCAGGTCTAGTTGGAAGACCTCAGGGATATTCCCCTCTACAATCTGGTACATGATCTGTGCATTGGTCCCCTCATCAGGGTCGGCTGCACTGATCCGTGCCACAATAGAGCCCACAGGGCTATTCTCTTCCACAAAGATGTCGAATTCATCCTTCTCAAAGACAGGGGGGTTGTCGTTGATGTCCAGCACAGTCACTTGGATATCCACAGAAGCTTTCAGTGGTGGACTGCCCCTGTCCACAGCAAAGGCCCGCAGGCTGTAGACAGCGACGTTCTCACGGTCCAGCTTGCGCAGTGTGCGTATCACTCCAGAAGTGGGTTCAATGTAGAAGTCCCCATCTCCATCGTCACCACCTTGGAATGTGTAGAGGAGACGGCCATTGAGGCCTGAGTCACGGTCAGTGGCAGACAGCTGCAGAACACTGGTGGAGAGAGGCACATCCTCAAACACAGAGCCCTGATAGCGGTCACGCAGGAAGCGGGGTGCATTGTCATTGGCATCCAGGATGAGGATCTCGACATAGGTGGTGTCTGACTTCTGAGGGATGCCATTGTCATGGGCTGTAATGGCCAATGTGTAGGAGGCCTGGTCCTCGTAGTCCAGCTCCATCAGGGTGGTGATGGTGCCCGTGTCAGGGTCGATGCGGAACTGGGGGATGTTATCGTCCAAAATATAAGTGATTCTTGCATTCTCCCCAGTGTCTTCATCAGTGGCACTTATGGTGACAATGGAAGTGCCAATGGGCTTGTCCTCACTGACACTCACTGTGTAGTGGGAGCTCTGGAAGACTGGGCGGTGAGTGTTGGCATCCGTGACGTTGATGAAGACCTGGACAGTGTCAAAGCGAGTGCCATCAGAGGCAGTGACTGTGAGCACATACTGCCTTTCCTGCTTGTAATCCAGGGGCAAGGCCAGGGTGATCAGCCCCCCTCCACTCTGACTGGTGATGGCAAAACGGTTCCTGGTGTTGCCACTGGTGATCTGGTAAGTCACTACACTGTTAACATCCCTGTCCACTGCTGTCAGGGTCAGGACGCTGCTGCCCACAGCCGCGTCCTCATTCAGTCTGAGATGATAGACCTTCTCTGTGAAGGTGGGGTTGTTATCATTCACATCCAGGACAGTGATGGACACACTGGCTGAGGAGGTCATGACTGGCACGCCATGGTCCCTGGCTTCCACCCCAAAGTGATAGTTCTCCACAGTCTCTCGGTCCAGCTCTGCAGCCACTGTGATCCACCCTGTGCTGTTGTTGATCTGAAAAGGGAACCCTGAGTCACTTGCTACAGGGGCACCTCCGGTGGATGGTGCCATCTCTACGAGTTTGTATTCCAGGCGGGCGTTCTCCCCTGAGTCAGCATCCACAGCCTGGATGTGCAACACTGAGTAGCCCAAAGGAACGTTCTCCAGCACCGTGGCCTGGAAGGGAGTGCTCACAAAGATGGGGGCATTGTCATTGACATCCACGACCTGCACTGACACCATGCCACTGGAGTTAATCAAGGGAGGCCTGCCCCCATCCTGGGCTTTGATCCGGAGTGTGTACTCCCGAATAGTCTCATAATCCAAAGGGTTGATCAAGTCAATGGCACCGGAGAAAGAGTGGATGTAGAACTGGCCTTTCAGGTTGCCACTCACAATGCTGTAGTGCACCTGGGCATTGCTGCCTCGGTCTCGATCTGTGGCCTGTACCTGCAGTATCTGGCTGTTCACCGGAGCATCCTCTGGCACCTGGACCAGGTAGCGCTTCTCACTGAACTGAGGGTAGTTGTCATTTTCATCCTCCACAGTGATGTGCACCATAGCTGTGGCACTGCGTGGTCCAGGATCCTTGCCCTGGTCATTGGCTTCCACCACCAGATGGTACTCAGAGACCTCCTCGCGATCCACGGGGGCTCGAGTCCTCACCACCCCAGAGCGTGGGTCAATCTCAAAGACCCCATCACCAGCTCCCGGCTCCAGCAGGCGGTAAAGCATGTTGGCATTGGCTGGGGCATCACCATCAGTGGCGCGGATGGTCAGCACCTCGTAACCCACCTCCAGGTTCTCCCGGATGCTCTCCCGGTACTCGGGCTGCTCAAACACCGGCTCATGGTCGTTGGTGTCACTCACTGTCACCGTCAGGTAGGTGGTGGCCGAGCGGCGGCGCGGGGAGCCGTGGTCGGAGGCCGTCACCTTCAGCACGTGGGTGTCCTTCGTCTCCCGGTCCAGGCTGCGGGCGGTGACCACGCTGCCGGTCTCGGCGTCGATGGAGAAATAGTCATTGGAGCGCTCGTCAAAGAGTGCCTCCATGGAGTACGCCAGCCGGCCGGCTTCCCCCTCGTCGGGGTCCTGGGCCCGCAGCACGATGACGGCCGTGCCGGCCGGCTCGTTCTCGGGGATGGAGACCTGGTAGCTGGGCAGCTGGAACTGCGGGGGGCTGTTGATGCTCCGCGTCCGCCGCCCGCCGCCCTCCTCCCGCGGCGGCGAGTCCCACCCGGCGGCGGCTCCGCGGGGCCCGGCGGGCGGAGCGGCCGAGAGGGGCGGAGGGGAGGCCGGGCACGGCGCGCAGCGACGAGCCCTTAGCGGCTTCCGGGGGCGTCGGGAGGCGCGGACCCTTCGCTGCAGGCGCGGCTCCCGGTGGCGCCCGCTTTCCCTTAGCCCGGTATTTGTCTTTTTAATCGCAGATTTCTACTCTATTATTTCCCCCCTTTCCGGAGCCAGGTGCGGATGGGTTAAACCCCGGCGATGCCAATGCACAAGGGCGGCTGAGCCGCTGCCCTCCCCTTCCCCTCGGCCCTGCGGCCCTTGGGCGGTGCCTGGACCCGCAGCCGCGGCCTTTGGGGTGGCGATGCCGGAGCAGCAGCGAGGCTCGCAGGGAGGAGAAGCCCCCGAGCATCTTCCCCATGCGGAGCCCTCAGCCCCGCACACGCGGCCCCAGGGCCGGGAGCACCCGCGGGCCGGAGGGGAGGCAGCACCCACGGGGCTCCGGGGCTGCGCTCCTGGAGGGCTTAAACCCGGCAGAGCTGGCGAGGTCCGGCCCCAACCCGCACCCACCCTGCTCGCCTTTGTTCTGCTTTCACAGCACAGCTTCAGGGGGATCGGAGAGCGCACATCCTGCAAGGCACAGCTGGGATGCTGCTGTAGGAACCTCCTGCTGAAGTGCCACCAGCAGAAGGACTCGGGAACACTTCGCTGCTTTTCCCTTCCGTGATTTCTTAATCCTTAGCTCTGGTTTTTATAAGGAAGCATCTCCTAAACCAGCCCCACAGAGTGTTATAGGTGTCAGAGCTGCTCTGCACCGGATCCGAGGGGCTGCAAACCTGACAGGTACATTAATGTGCAAGTGTCACCTGGCCATGGTTTAACCAAGAGCCCATCCCATCCTCTTGTGCTGCTGGGACCTGGAGCTTTTCTTTCATCCTCTGTAGTGGGAATTTCCCTCCTTCCCTGTGTGTGGCTTCCAGGAATGCAAAAACCATGCAAGGGGTTCACCAGCTGATGCTCTGAAGCAAGGGGCCTGGAGAGGTGGTTGCACGCAGGCTGAGCCACTCGCTGTTTGAAACACAGGGACCTCTGCATTTCTTCTACCTTATCTCCAGGTCCTCACCAAGAGCCTGAGCGAGATTCCATCACCCTCATCCCTTGGGGAGAGGTGTCCTGTGCCCCTGCGGGCTACCTGGATGCATAAAAGCCCAGCATCGAGCTTGTGGGTTCCTCTGGGATTTAAGCACAGCAGAAACCCAAAGCAGAGGGACTGGTTTCATCCCATGGGTCAAAACAAGGCCCAAGCACCCACAGCATCTCCTTGGCAATGTCCAAATCCGCTCAGCTCAGCCTGCCCGGCCAGCTCCTAAAAATGCCAGGAAAAGGCAAAAAGCCATGATGTAAACCCACAAAACCCAATCCAATGGCTCCCGAGCAGGTGGAGCTGCATGAGGAATCAATTGTAGACTAGAAAAGGTCAACACAACGTGTCAAGTGCTTCCCTAGGAGGCGAGGAGAGGACTTCATCTATGTTGTGGGTGGGAAATGAGCCCACGTTTGGCTTTCGTTCCCTTTTCGTTTGCAATAAAGCACTCCAATGGCTTTATTGCTCCCTACAAGTGCCTGACAGGAGGATGGAGCCAGGAAGGGGCTGGGCTCTGCTCCCAAGGAGCAAGGGATGGGACAGGAGGAAACGGCCTCAGCTGCACCAGGGGAGCTTTAGATGGAGGTTTGTGATGGGGACCCCAAACCTGGGCATCAGTCTCCTGCCAGCACAGCCGTCACCAGCCCTCACCCAGCACCTCTGCTGCTGGCCTTGACCCACAGTGACACCGAGGGACCCCTCGTGCCACCCCACGGGGGGTGTGCTCCAGCTCCCAGCCCCAGCAGAAGGCTCACGATGGAGCAAAGCAGCAAAGACGCTCTCTATTTAACCGATTCTTCCCCGATTTTAATCTCCTGAGGCCCCAGGCTGCAAAGCACCCCCGGTTCCTTGGATCACTGTTAATGGATCCCTGTTCCTCTGGCTCATGTTGAATTGATAGAGAAATTAAAATGCATTCACACCATTCTCCCTCCGTTGTCATCTTATCTGGGTGTCTCGCGAGCAGCCTGGCACATTACAGAACCCATCAGCATTGAGCCTTTGTAGCTCGCAAAATTCATAATTAACAAAAAACTTCTATTCACTTGTTCATGTAATTTAATTAGTTTCCCATTAAATAGACACTAAAGTATCATCTATTTCCCAACAGAGCAAATAATTGTTTTCTATCCTCTTAGAAGTTATCGCTTGCTTATTGTAACTAGCACAATTCATTAGGAGCCTCTGAGCAGCGGGAGGAGAAGGACAGGGAGGCAATGGAAGGGGGTGGCAGGGCCAGGGGTGCCCTTGGCTGAGGCAGGACTTCCCAGTGATGCTCTGTTGTGCCCAGCACCCAGCACAGGATCAGCCCACTCTGGGTATCACATCTGCATCCAGCCCCGATCTCCTGATGATGCTGGCGTTGCTGAAGGGTCCAGGACTAGGATGGGGATGAGGACACAGGGTGTCCCTGCCAGGGGAAGCCAGGGAAGCTCTATCACACAGAGGCCGTTTATCTGGATCCCAGGAAAGATTTAATTTATGGTGGAAATCTCTCAAGCAAAGACCTCCCTTGGAGGAATGAACCTGTTTAAGAGAACAATTTGCTCTGTGCTTGGATTACGCCTTTAACACTTTGCTGCTGCGATGCCCTGGAGCTGGTGCAGCTCCAGTGTGGGATGGGAGCCAAGAGGGGCCCAAGGCAAGGACCGGGAACCCTGGGACAGGGAACTGGTAGGAAAAGCAGCCTCAAACCCCCTGGAGCTGTGGTACCTGGTACAGAGCATCACCCTGACCCCAAGGCCTGGTGCTGGCCCTGACAGTCTGGGGGGCTGCGAGTACATGGGGGGACACATGGGTACACGTTCAAAAGTGCACATGCAGGTGGGTGTGCATGGATACATGCATGTTTGCACCTGTGTGCATGTGTGCTTGTGTATGAATGTCTGTGTGCTGGGCTGCACCCCCATAGCACGAGCAGCAGCTCAGGGAGGGGATTCTGCCCCTCTGCTGTGCTCTGGGAGACCCCCCTGCAGTCCTGATCCAGCTCTGGGGCAACAGCACAGAGGGACGTGGAGCTGCTGGAGAGAGTCCAGAAGAGACCACGGAGATGCTGAGAGGGCACTGGAGAGCAGCTCCAGTGCCTAAAGGGGCTGCAGGAAACCTGGAGAGGGGCTTTGGCCAAGGGCCTGCAGGGATAGGACAGGGGAATGGCTTTAACTGCCAGAGGGGAGACTGAGATGAGCTCTTAGGCAGAAGGTGTTCCCTGTGAGGGTCCCCTTCCAACCCAAACCATGCTGTGCTTCTATGGAGTTATCATCTGTGTCTCCCTGGGGTGCAGACAAGTGCTGATTTAGTGCAGGACAGTGAAGAGTAAACCGGAACAATAAATCCCACACACAAAGTTCTTGCAAAAAGCCATCTATTTCAATTTTCACTGTATAAAAAACTCAAGAGAAATGGACAAAGAATATACAAAGCACATGTGGACCTTGAACAACTTTTACCAATTTCAAGTGAGCTGGGGAAGGGTTTAATCGTCTGTGGTACAGCCAAAACCAAATTCCTTTCAATTCCTACTTTTCCTTCCTCCCCATAGAAGGGAGGTTGGAAGGAAGCTGTACAGTGACATCACAGCCTGAGGAGGGCAGTTTGTCACACTGAGCTGCTTCAATGGTTTCCCAGTGCCATAAGTGTGAGGGGGTCTGGCACCAGCAAGAGGCAATGTCAATCCCACCTCTGTAAACCAAGAATCATGGATCCCATCTCCTTGTTGCCTTCACTGGATCTCCCCCATGTACAGCCTTTTGTCACTGGATGCAGAGAGAACTGAAGGAGAGAGATGGGAAAAGAGCAATATGTTAAACACAACAGTTTGGAATCTCCACAAAACACATAGAGTTGGAACTGAACTCATTTCATTTGCTGCTTGTGAGCTATAAAGCCAAATTGCTTTTGCTCCTCACAACCACCCCATGGGACTGCTCCTCTGACCACTGCACACCATGGCTGCCATTCCCCTAACCCAAAACAGGCAGAACCACACACTGCCTGCAATGTCTGAGCATTAAAGCAGTAACGAGAGGTGTATGAAGACGCTGGTAGTGTTCTGGAGCATCCCAAGGGGCTGTTTTCACAGCTGGGAGGCTGCCTGGGGCCTGCACGCCGCTAGAGGGCACAGGCTGCCCAGGGAAGCCTCAATGGTGGTGGTAATGAACCAGGAGAGGGCAAAGGCAGCTGAAGATCAGCTCCAAAGCACCACCTGCATCTCGAAAAGGCTCTTCAGAGGATCCAATACACAAGAACGAGCCAGAAGTGCCACTCTTGACACTGACAACGGCTTCATTTGAGCCCAGGAGAGGTTTGGTTATCTCTGTGTGAACTCACACACCGGTGTGTGCCAGCTGAGCATAGAATCACAGACGGGGTTGGGTTGGAAGGGAGCTTAAAGCACCCTGCTCTAGTGAGAGGTTGCCCTGCTCGTGGCATGGAGCTGGAAGTGGATGAGATTTATGGTCCCTTCCAAGCCAAACCACTCTGTTATTCCATGACATTCGTGTGATACCCAGGGCTCTGGGCCACAGGCAATTGTGGGGCTGCTTCCCAGAGGATGAGCAGTTCAACCAACCCTGAAACTATTGCCCCTTCTGACTTCAGGTGGAGAGCACTTACTAATGGGTTCCTCCGGATGGAAAGCCAGCTCATTCACTGACCCAGCGTGGCCTGGCAGCTTGTACAGAATCCTCCTGGATGTGGTGTCCCACACGTACACAAACCTACAAGAGAGGCTCTGTGAGTGCATTGAGGAGGCAAAGCAACTGCCCCCCTCCAACAGCTCATCCCTGCACTGGCTCAGCACCCGGCCTCACACAGATCCAGCTCCTGGCGTGGAAACCTCCAAGGGAGGTTTAGATGGAGATGAGGAACAACTCCTTCCCCAAAGAGTGCTCAGGCATTGGAACAGGGCAGTGCTGGAGCCACCGTCCCTGCAGGGTTCACACACTGTGCAGGTGAGGCCCTCAGTGCCGTGGGTCAGTGGTGGCCTTGGCAGTGCTGGGGAGCCGTTGGACTGGATGAGTTTAAAGGGCTTTTCCAACCTGGTTGATTCTGTGGTTCTCATCACTGAGGAGTTATTTTGTACACAGACAAATGGCACATTTATTTAACCTTGCTTTGCTTTCCCAGCAGAAACTCCTCAAAACCAAACTGAAAAGCTCACAGATGGCAGAAGGATTTGCACAGCCTTGTCTAAGCTGCCCTGGGACCTGCCCGCTTGCTCTTCCCCATGGAATAGCACCACAGAGCTGCTGTCAGACCTCAGAGCTACACTAGCATCTGCAGAACTAACCCAATGGCCCAGTGGTTGGAGGGACACAGGCGTCCCTCCACCATTGCTGCAAAGGAGTCACAGCTCAGCCACTTGCTGTGACAGCTGCCCCACTATATCTGGCCAGTGAGAGCTAAAGTTCCCCCTCTCCTCTATCAGAAACTCATTAATCTGCTGATTACTGCTCCAAGTCCTGGCCTCCAGCTTGCAGGAATTCCTGTCTCCATGGCACTGAGGGTGTGTCTGGATTTGCTCCAGTGGCAGTTGGTATCCTTCACAGTGACCTTCAGTGTCTGCCATGGACCTTCTGCTGGCTTCTTCCCCCTGCCCCTTACACTCCTCAGCTGCCTTAGCTTACAGGATATCTCATTTTAAAGTCTAATATGTGCTAATTTAGCCAGATCTTTAGTTCTTGTTACTCATGAATTACAGTAAGGATCAAGAGTGATCCTTGGAACACCACTGGTGCCTCCTGCAAGCTGCCACGCAGCAATTTAACCAGTATTTGTGGTCCTCAGCAGTACAGCCCCCACACTACACACACTTCCCAGACTCCCTGGGTCCTGAAGAGGCTCACAAGAACCTGCTAGTACAACCACATGGGTCCTAGTCCAACATGAACCATGCTCCTGTCATCTGCTGCTCCTGAGGTGGGATCCCGTGGTTGAACATAAGCAGTAACGCAGATCTCTTACCAGCTTTTCACAATGAGAAGATGATTTTACAACTATATGGTGCTCCTCCATTGCCACAAAGGCAACAGAAACACATCACTGTAGCAATCAGGGCAGCCAACACGATCTGATTCATCCCAGGAGCACCTGGATTCATGGTAACAGGGAAGGCAGCAGCAACTCACCTGTCAGCCGAGCCCCCAGCTATTTTACTCCCATCCGGGGACCAAGAGCACCTCAGAAGGTTCTAAAATGAAAGAAGCAGCACAGATGTGTTTGCAAAGGAAGATTTAGCCTTCCCCTTCTACTCAAGATCACCACGAGACTTTCAACATCACGAGCACCACTTTAATGATCCCGATGAGATGGTAATTACAGATTTTGGTTTATGGCAGACACCATCCAGCGCCTTCTTATTTTACACCAAGTAGGTAGTAAATGTAGAAAATACTTAATTTACAGCTAATTACAGTGAAGTGAGCAAAGAAATCTGGTTACTGCAGTTTTAATTGGAATCCCACTTTGTGCATTCATCTTTCTTTGAGCTCTTATTAAAGCCTTTCCGGTTTAAACTTGAATTGAAGAAACAATTTGCAGCGCAGTTAATTGCAGCAGCGCTTCCCAACCACCACGTTCTGCTCTGCAGGACACTCACCTTCTCAAAGTTGTGCACGTTGCCCTGGAAGATCTTCACACATCTCTCCTTAGGGGCGAAGGGCCGCACGTCCCAGATGCGAACTGCAACACAGAGCTCACAGTCACCAGCTGAAGGTGGCACAGGGCAGCTTCAGGAATGCTTCTTCCCCAAAGATGTGCTGCTGATGAGCAAAGCTCCTTGTTCTCTCCATAGAACCCCAGCTGGTTTGGGTTGGAAAGGACCTTAAAGCTCCTCCAGTTCCAACCCCTGCCACGGGCAGGGACACCTTCCACTGGAGCAGTTGCTCCAAGCCCC
>JANRGW010030427.1:0-23140 GCA_024733675.1 Psilopsiagon aymara | reverse complement strand
GCAGAGCCGCCTCTACGCCCTGCTCCTGCTGGCGTCCCAGTGCATGGGCTCGGCCGCCGGGCTCTTCCCCTTCGGGGAGCCCGACTTCTCCTACAAGCGCTCCAACTGCAAGCCTATCCCCGCCCCGATGCTGCTGTGCCGGGGCATCGAGTACCAGAGCATGCGGCTGCCCAACCTGCTGGGGCATGAGACGGTGCAGGAGGTGCTGGAGCAGGCCTCCACTTGGATCCCGCTGGTGCAGAAGCAGTGCCACCCCGATACGAGAAAGTTCCTCTGCTCCCTCTTTGCCCCCGTCTGCATTGACGACCTGGACGAGATCATTCAGCCTTGCCACTCGCTCTGCGAGGAGGTGAAGGAGAGCTGTGCCCCTGTGATGTCTGCCTTCGGCTTTCCCTGGCCCGACATGCTGGACTGCAGCCGCTTCCCGAAGGACAACGACCTTTGCATCCCCCTGGCCAGCAGCGACCACATCCTCCCCGTCACCAGAGAAGGTAAGAGGGGCCGCTTCTGCCCTCAGGAGCCGCCCTGGCAGCGGGGTCGTCCCTCCCCCCAGCTTTCCCTGGGGAGCGGAGGTCGTTCCTTCCCGTTACAGCACGCCCGGTGCTCCGGGACGGCTCGCCGCGGAGGTAACCACAGGTCAGCCTCCGGGGGGCTTTCCCGAGGGGACGGGGAAAACCTCAGGCACCGTCGGGAAACTGGTACCAGCCAGCACCACGCGGCCGCGGCCCATCTCCATCCCCAAAGCAAAGGTCCGGGACTCCGGGCTCGAGCCGCCCGGCTTCCAGAGGGACAATCCCCATATGCAAAGGTCGCGGCGCTGGGCTGTTTTGTGCGCCCCTCTTTCTTTACTCTTTCCCCCGGATTAAAAAAGCCCCAAACCAACCAAAACCTCAATAACTTTTACTTGAGGTGTGACCTGAAAAGCACCCGGAGCCCCCGCCAGAGGGGCTTGCAGGAAGGTAAGGCTCCTCAAAGTGCCCCGGGGCCGCGGGGAAAAGGCAGGGACTGGTGTGGAGGGATGGGAACCTGGAGTATCCCGAAGGGTTCCCAACGCCACCTGCTGTTCCTTTCTCCCCGGTCTTGACGGGGACTGTCCCTTGCACTTCCAGCGCCCAAGGTCTGCGACGCCTGCAAAAACAGAAATGAAGACGATAATGACATCGTGGAAAACCTCTGCAAAAACGACTTTGGTAAGTGGAGGAGTAACTACCTTCTGTTGAAACTTGGCAGTTGAGGATCAGGTAAAACTCCCAGGGGAGTCAGAGAGATGTGCCTGGATAAAGGTAGGGCTTTGTCTTATCTGTAGATGGACCTGTCTGACTGCTGAGTCATGAAACATAGAATTCCACCTTGGAGTAGAAAGTGGTCCCTTTTACAGTCCTTTTCTGTTTGCTGTTTTGAAGTAGTGCTCTTTTATGTGGATGTTTTTGGCAAGCCAAGTAGAAAGTAAAATGGAAAAAAAGAAAGGATCTTTCATCCAGACTATTGCCTGGGGAGAAGTAGAGCAAAGCTTCATTTAGACGTATGAGAAAAAGCCGCATGACCAATCTCACGTATCGCAAGAAAGACTCTCCCCGCAGATTAAGAATGAAGCTCTATATATCATTTGACAGAGAAGGTAATGCACAGACAATTGGGGATATAAACTTAATGGGAAGATCTGGGGTTAGAAGAGGACAAGAAAGCCCCTTCAACACAGACAACTGAACGGCACATTATCCACACATTAGCATTTCAAGAGAAAAAGGGAATAAGGAGGGGAATCCTTTTATAGTAGGTCAATGTTTATACCTGGAAACAGATTTGTAGTATAAATATCTGCAACAATCCAGAAGTTTTTCTTACGAAAAAAAAAAAAAAAAAACCAAATCCAGCAAAAAACCCCACCACCCCACACCTGAAACCATGAATGTGGGACATAATTGCTAAAACAGCCAATAGCTTTGGCCTGGCAAATTGCACTCAGATAAATCCTCCTAAAGCTAAACATGCCCCACAGATTCTTACAGAGCCCTGTATCCCCCTCCTAGTTATTTTACCAAATCAGATGCAGCTGTTGGACCAACTTGCCCTCCATGGGATCTATTCTTTCAAAAAAACAATGCATGTGAAATATTATTTCCTTACAGGTTTGCCTAAAATCCTCTCCAGCCTAATAAATTAAGTTTAGAAGCTTTCAGCTGCAGAAGAGATCAGGTTTCAGATTAGGCCTAGGTGCTTGCCTCCCCACCTCCCTTTCAAACTCTAGTTTCAGAAAGACTGACCTCTCCCAGCAAAAAAACAGAGTTCTGCTTAAAGTAGTGATCCTGCCCGCTCTCTGTTTGCAAACAAGAGAAAAGCTGGAGAAAATACTAATGTAGAAAGGAAGGAAAAAGAGGGGGAGGGGATAGAGGAGAAAAGAAACTCAAAAAAACCTCAGCCCTATGGTTGATTCAAACTGAAATGACTTGCATGCCCTTTGTGGCTTTAGAAATGGAGCCACCTGCTGCCTCTTCTGTCAGTCCTGACAGTTTAATTAGCAATAGAGCACCTCCCTCCCCAGGTCCTCTTTATGTGCACTAATGGGAAAAAAACCTCTCAATCTCTCTCCCTCTCCCCACTTCCCCCTCCTCTCCCTCTATTAGCCTTGAAGATAAAAGTGAAGGAGATAGCCTACATCAATGGGGATACCAAGATCACCCCCGAAACAAAGAGCAAAACCATCTACAAGCTGAATGGGCTGACGGAAAGGGATCTGAGGAAGATCGTGCTCTGGCTCAAAGGTGGCCTTCAGTGTACCTGCGATGAGATGAACGACATCAACGTCCCCTACTTGGTGATGGGGCAGAAGCAAGCGGGGGAATTGGTGATCACGTCTCTGAAACGGTGGCAGAAAGGGCAGCGGGCTTTCAAGCGGTTCTCCCGCAGCATCCGCAAACTGCAGTGTTAGTGGCTTCAGCTCTGGCTGCCTCCACCAGCCGCCTCTGTCCTGAGCTCTCCGGGCCTCCCGCACCTTCTTGCTTCGGCCCCTCTGAGCCTTGAGATGCCACGGGCATGAGACACGGTGACCGCTCTACGAGGGGGGAGGGAGCCCTCCACTCCTGTACATAGGTTAAAATGTAATAAACAAAAAATATCATGATTTTTGGGAAGCATTAAAGTATCTTGCTTAAAGCTTGGGTTCTCTTATGGTTGGAAACGTGACTTTGGTCTGAGGTTTTTCCCTCTTCATTTTTGGTAATGCTGGTTCATTTATATTGCTGCTTCTCTGCATACATGCATGTTTGTTGTGCAAAAGTAGGAGATGCAGAGAAAGACAGCCACACGTGTGACTGACTGGCTTGTCACAGTGGGTTCGACTCTTTCACTGAGGTGAAATGGCTTGCCATCTATATTAACACTATAAAGGTCACGTTACGACTCTTGCATGTGATACATAGGCACCAGTAAGAGTATATTAACCATTCTCACATTTTATTTTCCACAAGTCTGAGCCCTTCTCTCAGAAAAAACGTACGTTTTGGAGCTGGTTGATCTGAATGCAACTTTTTTTATTCTTACTGTTTTGCAAATTAAACCATCTGTAGCTTAACTGTAATATACCTAGTGGTTAACCTGAAAGAGTTGTAAAATATTGCTTTAATTAACCTTGTAAATACTCCAGATAAATGTTATATTCTTGTATATAAACTTTACATCATAGGTTACCCATTGTCTCTGTCTGCATTCATTTTAATCTGTTTTGAGAGAACTGGGAGAAAACTGTCCAACTAGGCTTTGGCATGACAAAGCAAAATTTGGCCTTTCACCCCAAGTGGCCAGTAGAGAAGCAAGAGGTAGTGCTGCAACCAGCAAAACCATAGTGGACCTCACTTCCCCAAAGATGAATCCACAAGACACAGGACTGAGGCTCAGTCACCTCATTTTGACATGCGTCTGTTAAGCACTTTGAGATGAAGAGTTTTCTGTGGTTCCTTTGTTGGACAGCCAACATCTTAATCTCGTCTTCTCAGAAGACTCTGCTGATGTGGAATTGAAATAAGACCACTTGCTTGAAAAACAAACCCATTTATCCATTTCCTACACTTGAAAAATACATATTAAGGAGTGCAAAAGTAGCCAGAAAAATTTCATTTGCAACTAGCAATTCAGAGTAATGGTAGAGCAAGGCATGTTTTGTGTGTATGTATACTCACTATTCTTACTTAGAAAGAAAATAAACCATACATAATAGTGTAACTGGAGGAATGTTTTTTCAGCATTTTTCTTACAAATGTTTTCTGACGAAGAGCATTACCTGAAAGAATTTTATTGTACTTATCCTGAAAAATAGCCTTGCTTCCCAGTGCTGTCACACACAAAATATTCCTCTTTGCTTCACTGAGAGGATGAGCAGTTCAGTGTTCCCAAGGACAACGTTCAATTTTAACCATTCACAGACAGAATACCAATCCAACACTAAGTTTTTCTTTGAAGTAAAAAATAATGCTAGTTTCATATATTTAGTGCTGGGGTTTTTCTCACCATCAGGGTAAAAAGCTAAAATCTAAAGATTCATCCTGTCAAGTTTGTTTTAGTAAAATTAATTGTCTGCCCTCTCCCACAGCCTTAATGTGCTCACTACACCTGGTACAAGCCATGGTAGGACTCGGACCAAGCAAGATAAGCAGTCCTCACAAAATGTCCTCAAAAGTATAACAATTAAAACAGCAAACAAAAAAAGCAACAAACCACCACCAAAAAAAAAAAAAATAAAGACCTGCAAACTGCCCAAACTTCATTCTTTTGTGAAACAGTATTTATTTAAAGGCCAATACACTGCTGAAATGTCATTGAAACTCTTCTGAATAGACCTGGCTTCCCAGGAGACAGATTTTGAGTCTTTTCATGCCATGGTATAATTATTTTAATACCAGCACTATGACCATCATCTTACAGAGCCATCAGTATTCAGCTCTACCCATCTCATTCGGTATATAATGTAATACCTGTCCCTGAACAGCCTTGGGTTTAGAGGGAAAAAACCCACAGATAAAGAGGAGCTGGTAGAAGATGAGCCTGCAGAAAATGGGTTTGTGCTGCATGGTGGAAAGCACTTCAAAGAGGCAATGCAGTTGTTGCAATGCAGTCTCTGGGGATAGAAAACAAACAGCCAGGAGTGCTCAACTCGGCCTGCCTTACAGATATATGAAGTCCTCCAACAGCAACCATAAAATTATCTTAATTGGGCTGTCCTAGGTGGCAGCAGTACTGATGCTGATGAGGACAGACAGGTCGCAAGTTACTCACTCTGAGGTCACACTAAGGCCAAGACTACATGACAGAGTTTTGCCAAATAACTTAAATCTATGAAGACACATTACCTATGACCAACATTGCTCTGTCTTAAAAAAAAATCCCCTTCCTCCATCACAAACTAAACACCATTACACCAGCAAAATCCTGGTCTTGTCAAGACAAATTCAGGAAAATAAGAATAAACTAGATAGGCATTTGATTTTACTTGTATAATCAGTGTCCTGGATTAAGAGCATCCTGCCACACAGCATACCCTTACTGATAAAGCCTTCTGCTTGTGGCCCTGGGCTGAATCACTAGCACTATCCACCTTCAGGGTGAATTGGCAAAGGCAGGATTACCTTTCAGATAAACAGGATTTAGGCGAATATGAAAAGTAATGGGACTCACTTTTTCCTGGGTAACAGTGCTGTATTAAAAGACGGGTCATATTCCCCTCACCAAGAAGAGGGAGTGTCAGTGTTTGTTATACTACCTGCTTCCAAAGGTGTATAAGGCAGACAGTGCAAACTTTTCAACTGAAAATCAGAATTTTAAAGTAACAGCCTGAGGAAACTTCATCTCTCAAACGCTGGTAAAGAAGTGAACACATACATTCTTCACATTTTTACCCTCACTCTTACTGGCGCAACAATAACTGAAAATCTTCAACTGTGCCAGGCAAACAGTGAAACAAACACGTAACAAAAAATGATCAGAGCCTGTTACTTCCGATCATCGTGCCACATACACTTCAGAGTAACTTTATCACCTGGTATGGTATGGTTCAGTTGTAGCAATTTATTTATTTATTTGTTTTGCAGTTGATGAAAAAAGCAACCACTGTTGCATTTTTCAGACACTTTTTGTCTTCTTCTAATTAAAACAACATTGTTAGGCAGCCAATTATGTAGCTCCCATTGTATTTGCTTTCATAAAACTATAAAAGCAGTTGACTAGAATGGATTAGTTTAAGAACAATAATAATGATACTTGACATTTATACAGAAGTTTCCATTTAAGTTTCTCAGACTGACTTCACAAAAATAGGCATTAATATCCCTCTTTTGTAGATCGACAAAATGAGGCACAGTGAAGTGAAATAATTCATTCAAAACCACCCAGCAAGTCCTTTACAGTCATGAAAAGCAGCATATTTTTTGTCTCCAAGTTTTATGCTCTAATCACTAGGCCACATGTCGTGGTTTAACCCCAGCTGGCAACCAAACACCATGCAGCCACTCATTCATCCCCTGGAGTGTGGGATGATGAGGAG
This sequence comes from Psilopsiagon aymara, assembly GCA_024733675.1. Taxonomy (NCBI): domain Eukaryota; kingdom Metazoa; phylum Chordata; class Aves; order Psittaciformes; family Psittacidae; genus Psilopsiagon; species Psilopsiagon aymara. The sequence goes on along the minus strand of JANRGW010030427.1, from coordinate 16,608 downwards.
AGCCAGACAAAAAAGGTAAAACCTGCAGGTTGAGATAAGAATAGTTTAATAGTTTAAATAAAGTAAAAATTTATAGTAATAAAATATTATTATTATTAATAATAGGAAAAAGGGAAGTAATAAACTCCAAGAAATACAAGTGATGCACAATACAATTGCTCATCATCTGCCAACCAATACCAGCTTGACCCAGGAAGCAATCTGCCCTTCTGGGTAACTCCCCCTTGTTTCTACATCAAGTACAATGTGCTGTGGTATGGAATACCCTTTTGGCTAGTTTGGGTCAGGTGTCCTCTCCCTGCTTCCTCCTGACTTCTGGTCCTGGCAGAACATGAAAGACTGTAACGTCCTCAATCAGGGTAAGCTACTTAACAACAACTAAAACATCAGTGTGTCATCAGCATTTTTCTCAGACTAAAGCCAAAACACGTCACCGTACAGCTACTAGGAAGAAAAACTGACTTCATCACTGTCAAAACCAGGACAGCACAGCAATTAGAACTGCGTATAATCAAGGCAGCACTTAGATTTTCATTTGAAAGTAAAACAGCAACCAAGGCTCCCTCCAGATTCTTCCCCATGAATGTGTAAAAAAAAATGACTACCCAAATTCAAACTTAAAACTCATCAGCAATATTTCTCACAGCCTTTTCCTTTCTTCCTTGTTCATCATTCTCTCTATCCTTTAATTACTTCTTAATCCTTTCTTTTCTCCCTCACTTCTCATTCATTTCAGGCACCCGCAGAGAAGCCACTCAGCTTCTCTCAGCCCACTTACACTGATACTTTTGCCCTCTCTGTGGTTTATTAAAGAATTCATGCAGTATAACTACACACAAGCCACAAAAATCCTAGTGACCAGCTTAAGACATAAAAAAGATCCATGAGGGAAATTCAGCAAGAGGGATTTAAATTTAATTAATGATTTTCTGTGAGGACAGGATGATGGTTAAATGCCACAAGGAGCACCACAGACACATGCTGGTTGCCTCAGGCATGGCCACTATTCTTATTTGGCAGCAGGAGAATGTAAAGAACATAGTGAGCATGAGGAGCACACAGATAAAGTACATTTCTCCTTGCATGTCCCCGTCTCCCACACATCTCAGCCAGATTGTTTTAACCCTGTGTTCCTCTACTGGGACCATGGTGCACCTCCATCAGCCTTCTTCCAGATGCCTTACTACCCCTCTTCAGCCATCAAGAGCATCAGCCGAGAGCAGAGCCATTGCGTCTCAAGACCAGACTACCTCATCATCCCCCAGGTACCTGCTGGGGCATGAGCAACCCCTGTGCAGTTTGCAGGGCAGCTCCTTTCCTACTGCTTCCGTGGCTTGCTGCCATTCTCACCAAACCCACCAGCCTTATGAGACCTCACAATATGTCCGCAGTTGGCAATACCAGGGGAAGCGCAATAGATTGATGGCTATTAGAGCAGTAGGCGGCCTTCCTTAGGTTGGGCAGCCCAGGCTTTTGCTATTGGAGTCAGAAGTTCTTATTTCTATGCTTCAGAGACATTCCTATATGGTTTATCTAGAAGCAGCTTTCTTATCAGCAGATGTAGGTTGTGTACCGCCTGAGTGTCTGATGAAACAACCACAGGAATGGATCTTATTTGCCTCTGTACAAAGAGGAGAGTGCAAGATATTCACAGTACAGGAATCCAAGACCCCAAGCTGTCTTACAAATATAAATTAGTCCATGATATATCCCTTTGAGGTGAGAGTAATAGGGTAACATTTTCCAAATGCATCAACCCCCTTCAGGGTGAGCCACGGGCTCCTAAATCACTAAGATGCCTTGGAAAATATTAGCCGCTATCCCCTTCTGGAGTTAAAGCCAGCTGGCCGAGGTCAGACAGCAAGCCTGTCACCCAGCCAGGAGGAACACCTCAGCAATCAGCCAGCCAGCCCATCGTTCTCATGACTGATCAAAATAGCCAACCAAGGCAGAAAGCTGTGTCGCCAAGCAGCTGATGGAGCAAACTTCAAAACCAATTACTGCACACACAGAGAAGCTGTCCGGCCAGGAAGAGCAGCACGAGTCAGGAGGCATGCTCAGTGTCTTACAGAACAGACACAAGAAAGAACATATAGGCCTTCTAAGACCCACAATAATATGATACTGTTAATGCAGCCCTTTCAAAACCCAAATGCTGCAGATCATCCTTTTTAGTCCACAAAGGTGATGCTAAAATCATTGAGAATTTTCTGTTTGCACAAAGCAGGTTGTCAAAACTATCAACTCACAGATTTAGGAGTGATCTGAAAAGGTAGCAGAAATGCTAATTTGAGCATGCTTTCAAATTTCCAGGTCTTTGTTTTCAGAGCTTAACCCTGGCAGTCTTCATTAGGCATTAAACTTTCCATGTGGACCCACTATGGAAAGACAATTTAAGAGTTTTACATTGATACCGGCTTTTATCAGGCAAGAGATAACTAATCCTTCCCTGCAATTTCCCTGCATTGTTCATTTGCTTCAAGACCCTAACATTGCCTAATTGTCTTTTTTGTTATGTGAATCTCCAGCCATGCACAATAGTGAACACTAGCTGGTTACACACTGAGACAGGTGCTTTAGTGGCTGGAGGGCTCACATCATTAGGCACACACAGAGCTATTAATCATTTCAGTTTACTCTAAGGCACAAACCTGAATTAAGCCGGGCCATTTTCCTAAGCAAAACAATAGCTTAATTGTAATAGGTAAGGCAAAAGAGCTTTGAGAGGCAGAGTTTCAGAAACTAGAGCAACCCCCTCACCCCCCAAATAATCAGGCAAGATAAGAAAATACACCATCATTTAAAAATTAGGAGGCTTAATAAATTTTTTTTCAACAAGAGAAGGAAATAATCCTGAAGATAACTATAGCCTCACACTGCCTTTCCTTTAGATGCTGGATTCTTCACTGTGGGAAAACATTTCAGTACTCTTATTTACATTCTGTGATTTGTAGCACTGCAATCATTCTTGTGATATGAATGGTGATTTTTTTTCCACACAATATGGATTTTTAAATAGGGTTTTCAAAGGACTCTATGAAGCTAAAGCATCAGCTCAATTTTCAAAGTATTATTACCTTTTGATCTTTAAGTAAGTTATACAAAGACAGAAAAATGAACTATGGGAAGCAATGTATTCAGAATTCTGTTCGATGTTTACAGGTGCTTATCTGTTGCTTGAGGTGCCCACATATATTTAAAAATTTGGCTGCAGCACATATATCTTTAGGGAGTTTAATGTACTTGGCACCCAAGGATTTTGGAAATGGAAACTAGACTATTGAAATATTACCAAGTAGTGTAAATATTAGCAAATAGCATAATCTGTCGCACAGGCATGAAAGGTTAAAATTGCCTTAACCCTTTTGTTTCATCATTTGACTAGAAGATATGATTTACCGGGAGAGCACAAATAAGATGTCCCACCTTTCCCACAGAAACAGACTTTAATACATTCGTAAGGTATCTCTCGAATTCTAGAGCTAGCTCTACCTTAATGAGAAAACACTGCGTAAAAATCAGCTTCTCAATCCAGAACTAAACTTCAGAAGTCTTGATGGAAGGATTAGTATCCTTCTCAACTTGTACTGCTACATTAAGTGAACAAGAAAAGGTATTTATAAAACACTTCTTTCTACAACACAGTACAACAGGAAACTACAGTAACTGTTAAGACTTGCCTTGCAACTGCTGCAACTGACTAGCACATAGCAAGGAGTAATATAAAAGTCAGAAATATAGAATACATACAAAACTCAAAAAGACCACTGGAGACATCTAGAACATGGATTGCAACACAGCAGATCTCCTATGCTAGTAGTGTAGTAACCTAACTTAGGGTGAATTTCACCTAGCAAAAACTACAATAAACTTGTGCATATTTTATCTAAATGTGAGCTGCTCTACAGAGGTTCTATTTTCTGTATAATACCCCCAGCACCACCACCAGTTGTGTTCTCCCACCACCTTCTTCAATCGCAGAAGGCAGACAGTGAACTAGCCCATCTCTTTTACTCAACCCCAAATGAGCCCTGAATCATAGAATGGTTTAGATTGGAAGGGACCTTAAAGCTCATCCAGTTCCAACTCCCTGACACAGGCAGGGTCACCTTCCTTTAGACCAGGTTGCTCAAAACCCCATCCAGCCTGGCCTTGAACACTGCCAGGGATGGGGCAGTCACAGCTTCTCTGGGCAAGCTGTGGCAGTGCCTCACCACCCTGACAGTAAAGACCTGCTTCCTTATATCTAATCTAGATCTGCCATCTTCCAATTTAAAGCCACTTGACCTTCTCCTGTCACTACATACCCTTGTAAAAGATCCCTTGGAAAAAGAATGAAAACAACTGAATACAATGAATGATTTGTGGTGAGTTCAGCAGCTGAGCAGAAGACCTTCCCAATCCATGGCTGCACCATCTGATGCATGGAGAGCAGGTGATGCAAACGGCAGGTAGGTCACACAAAGCACATCCCAAAAATGAGCTCCCAGCCCAGATATTTGCAAATAAACAAGTATATTGCAGCAGGCTGAGTCTCAATTTGCTGCTGTGGCTTGCCCAGGAGTGAGGGAAGTTTGTGAGAGCTATTAAGTTGCTTCCAGTGTAAACTTATCTTGATTTAGCCTGTCCCTGCAGCACATGAAAGGATCCCCCAAGGACATACCTCTGGGGGTATCGGAGGATAGGAGCAAGAGCTGGGGTACTGCCCCAGCCATTTGAGCTCCCACAGGGCAGGAAAGCAGCCAGCTGGATCCCTTCAGATGACAGCATAATGACCATCCACAGGGCAAGGCTCAGCACACTTGTATCTCAGCTATGAAAAATACACCTTCTCTGCACCACGCTAATCTTGGTAAGGCCCTGCACCTGAGGCCCAGGCTCACTGCATTTGCAAACTGGGCTCTGCTCCTGCTTGCCTGTCTGCCGCACTCATTCTATCTTTGATCCTCCCAAGGAGAAAAAGGATCTAGAAGAGCTTGTGGAAAACTTTACACACAGCATCACTCGAAAAAGAGATAAGAAGAAGGTGCTGGTGAATACTGTAATGACATAATCTACTTCAGTGAGAGAGTCTCATCTGGCTGATGCATTCCATTTCTGATACACAACTGAAAGGCTGGTGTATAAACAGGGATTTTAAAAAAAAAGAGGACTAGGTTTGCCAGGGAATCTGGTACCAACACGCGTTCTAGGTAGACTTTATGAAGTGTGAAATGATGGCCTAGAGCTGGCCCCAAGGAAATCAATGGTAAAATTCCAGATATATTAACAGAAGCAACGTAAATCCTGTATTGACTACTTTTGAGGCATCTGACTGTTAACAGTGTGAGTATTTCTTTTCTAAATGTCATGCTACATATAAGTTAAGGACACCAAGAATTTAGAAGAGCCACTCCTGCTCAAGCTCCAATTAGAAGAGAAGCATTCTGAATGGATTTAATGGAGCCCTACTGAAATCACTGCTCTAAAATAGTATTAATACAACAAGTGACCAAGCCTGAATAAGACATGAACTTATATGTAAATAGAGTAGCAGAAGCTATCTGGAAGTTAAAACAGCAACCCTGATTGTCACTGGTTCAGCACATAAACAGGCAGACAAGTGACTGTGGTCAGGATGAAGTCATTCTCACCATATAGCATCAGGCAACTGGCTTAGTGCAAAGTTGCCTGAGGTTCAGTGGAGTCAGCCTGGTGACATGTGGAGCAGATGCTGAAAGTCTGACAGCAGGAAATGTTGGAAGCACTTGTCATCAGGAGGTGGCAGGAAACTTATGTCAGCTGGAAAAGAGCCTGGATGCTTGTTGCTAGGGCAGCAGAGAGGGTTTTGACAGATAAAAGTGTTGGTGAGCAACGAAAGAGATAAGAGTGCAGATCCCTGAGAAGGCAGAGGAGGGCTGGTTCTTCAAGTTTATCTTTAGAGATAGGGATACAACAGGTCACAGCCAGCCCCCAGTTTGGGGCAGAGGCTTGCATAGTTCTCAAAGTCATCTGCCGCTAGCTTAACCCCAGAAGGAAATTGTTAGCTTGACGTTTCATGCTCATTCTCAGTGATATGGTATAAATGCTGCAGCTAGCAGGGAGGTTGCAGATGAGGAGGAAAGCAAAGGGTGGGGAGAAGAAAATGCTCATCTTTGATTAGATTCACTAAACTTGACCTTGAGAACATGAATGACAAATTTACATACACTTAGGTCAGTGCCTGGCAAAGCACCTTCATACCTACAAAAAGTATTTTTCTTTCCTCCAGAGTAAAGCAACAAAGACACAGCAGATGTGCCTTTGAGTAAATATTAGTTGGTCCTGAAAAATAAAAATAGAGGGGAGGAAATATCCAAGAGATTCCTAATTGAGATTGGCAAAATGTAAGTATGTTAAAGAACAGGAAGAAAACCTGAGGACTATGAAAAATGCACAGTCCTCAGAAAGACAGAAATAAGACCTTGTTAGTAGCTGGTACCCCAGATACAGTAAAGACATTACAAAACGACAAAAAAAATAGAAAGCCTTTTTCAAGTTTTGGAGTTTTTTAATAAATTTACCCAAAAGTTCAATATTCCTCAGAGATCTTCCAGAGCAAAAGCCTCTTCAGAAAGTGTTACAAAAGTTACTGTACTGATAGCAATTTCAGATACATGGAAACCCCAAGGTCTTTATCAGTTCTTACACTATAGTATGTTCCTTTAACTAAGTGCAGCTGGCTGAGCTCTATTTCATTAAATGGCTTATTGGTTTGGGTGACTCTAATAAATTGGGGAAATTCACCTAGTGCTGTTTCTTTTGTATTTTGAAGGTGGGGAGTGGACATTTCTGAAATGAAATATTCCAGGTTTGGTAGCAGACTTGCATAGTCACAGGCATTATCTATACTCACTGATGCACACTCAAATAGATACATGAGACAAGATGGCAAACACTTGTATAGGCTGTGGGAGAACCAGGTTTAAATCTGTTCTCTCTTCCTGTCCATGTCCCAGTTCAGATCAAGAGCTCAACCAGTAACCAGAGATTTTGACAGTTACACACTTGAATGAGGAGTATACCAGGTGTTTCACTCTCAACTTTGTTACTAAAGCTCTTCCAAATTATAACAAAACATAGACTAAATTGGATAAAGAATAAGCTTATGGCCTGATAACTGCTTACACACTTTGCAAATCAGCAGGAGGATACGAAGTAGATGTGTCAGAGCCCATCTCTGATCCTTATCCTCTCTCTCTTGCACTTGTAGATGTGTGCCATGGCCCTATGTCAGACTCGTAAACAAAGGATATCCAGCACAAGAAACCTTACCCATAAATTCTAATTTTTGCTTGCTTGTTCCATTGGGGTTATTTTTTAATCCAGGCATCCTAGGAAAGAAAGAGAGCTCCATCTCAGAGTACTTCGTTTCCAGTGTTAAGACTTTCATCTGGATGTTAGGGGAACCTTACTAAAAGCTTGAAGCATTTTGGAGTCTTGAATTTAAGTTGTTAACATCCCAGGTAAATTCCCTATTCACTCAAGCAGTAGATAAAACGGGAGAGCTGGGACTACTTCCCTCACATGTTTATGATCTAATCATTTGCTCTTATTAAATGTACCTGAAAACCAAATGAAACAGTTTGCCAGGTGTTAAAAAATGTTTCTATAACCTCAAATCAATCCTTGTTTCTGTGTAGACAATTCTAAAGAAATGAAGTTTCCATTCAGTCCATAATATTTTTTTTTTCAGTTCAGCTGCCAAAATACTTTAAACCCACCAACTATTTGCACAGCCCTATAAATTAGGTTTACTAAAGGAAACAATTAGCAAGCTTGTAGCCTACAGGAATTTCAATTGGTGCTGCTACAGTGCATTGTTTAAGTAATTGGAAAATGATTCCAACTATTATAGGTATTTGCAACACAAACGCAGAGCTCGTAGATGCTGTCCTATTAATAATGGAAGCTATAAAAAGATTGAAAAGCTAGTCTGCAGAGGAGGTCACATGCTTATTAGTCCAACCAGTATATGCTTTTCACTGTCACTGAATAGCAATATTAAAATAAAATAGGACTGTGCGGGGAAATGTGCTCCTGCACTGCTAAATTTGGGAGAAATGAAAAGTTACAGATGTGTCACTTACTCCATTTGAGCTTAAACAGACAAGCATCTCAAAGAAGACATGAATGTAATCATTAGTGAAGTTAAGGTGTACCACCAGGCTAGAATTCTGTATGAGATACTGAGCAGAGCTATAAAATCAGCAGCAAGATGTCATGAAACCAAAATGAGTTTCCAAATGAGGGTCTGTTTCCAAATGGAAATAGCTTCAATCATAAACGTTGATCTTGATGAAACCAATTTAATGGGAAAACTCAGTAGAGATGCTGAAACCACAATTTAATACACTCTACAATCCTGAAATGCAATTAATCTGCTTAAGATGGTAATACTTTCAAGTAATAATTTGCAGCCTTAAGAAATTCTGCACCTCAGATTTAGCTATTAAGCTTTCAAGATGGGCTAGCAGCCAGATGTTTATAAACTCTTTTCAGGTTACAATTTAGTTACGGTTACAGGGTTAGACAATGTACTCTCATTTAGCCCTTCAACTGACTAGCTTAACCATTATTTGCCACTACACTAGGCATATGCACCCTGCTGGCTGCTACTGTCCAATGCCAAGTCATCTATTTCCCTGCTACTGCTAGGCTGAGGCTGCTCCATTCATCCCCTAGACAGCCTCCTTTCAGGGGAGCATTACAAGCTCAACAGACCCCTTTGTTGGAGCTCTATTTACACCACCATTTTTTTGTTACTCAGATTGTGAAAGGAAACAACAGGAGATGGAGAGGAGATGGACTGCTAACACAGTGGACCAGAAGTCATCAACCTCGGTTCTTTGAAGTGATGCACACAGTAAACACAGAAACTATCCCCATAGGTGAAATAACCTGGTGGTCTAAAAGCAGTTCAAATAGATGCGTTGATCTATAACTACGAAAAGTCAGCATCATAATCAGCAACAACTGGCAACCTTCCCTGTTATTTACAAAGAATTGCAGTGTAATTATTCACCCGTCTCCCATTGATTATAATGGGATTTGGCTGGATAAATCCCCATGTAACTCTTTGAAAATTTGGGAGCTTTTGGGCAGTCGCTGCTCAGAGGTGCAAAACACATTCAGTTGGAATGTGCTCCCTTCTGAATGGAGCTAAAATACAGCAGCAAGTACTGTGAGCCATTGACTTGATCGCTGCTGTCTCAGAGCTGTTGTGAGATAGAAATGCACCTCCCTGCAGCAGGACAGAACAATGACACAGGAGTGCTAGAGCTCACACTGAACTTTAAAGACGTGTTTAATTCCCTTTGACTTCACCAAGACTAAAGCACGCACACGACTGCTTTGTGGCACAGATTTTGGCATGTGACCTGGGACATAAGGCATATGGCAGCGGTCCAGAGGTCTCACAGTGGCTTCAGTTGTCAGATTTTAGCTGGGGAAGCTACTTTGCATACACACCATGCTGCTCAGCAGCTGCCTCCCCAGCACACCACGGGCTGGTGCAATCCTTGCCCACACCACAAAGGCTTTTGCAGCCGTATCACATCACTCCCACGATTCACCCTGTCAGCTTCAGTGGGAGCAACACCCTGTATATCAGCAAGCAATAGTAAGACCAAGGCTTTACATGATGAGGTGAAAGACACAGTATGTTGAACCACAAGCTGAGCAGGCATAAAGGGATTGGGTTCAGTGAACTCTGCACCAGTCAGATAGACTTTCTACACCAGATAGCAGCTCCAGCAACAGAATATGTGCATCACTCACTTCTTTGCTATACTTTGACTGGAACACATCCATTATCCCTTGGCCATCTTATCTTCTTTGCTTACTATAGCATGCTATCTCCCAGCTTCAGCTTCCTCTCTAGCTCTCAGCTATCCTACTCCTTTCTGAACTTCCCTGAAAGGTAGCTCCACATTACTTCAGTTGCCAAATTTTAAGCTTGCAAATGAACAGCATCTTGCTCCCATGGCCACACTGCTCATCAGCCTCTCAACCACTCACCCACTCTCCGGTACTATTTATCCCCCGGAATAGGATGCATAAGGAAGCAATGCCCTAGACAACATAAGCACTACTGGAGGCAAAAGTCATGTTGCTTCTCTATGAGAACTATACAATGGGAGAGATGGCAGATGGTGAGTGCTGTTCTCTAAGATAGGTCTGCACGTGTTGCCTTTACCATGACCTCACCACCAGTCTCTCAAAACATTTTACTGGTGACCATATTCTGGGATCCCAGGATTCTAAAGGCCTCACTGCTTTCATTTTATGAAATGCACATATTTAGACTTTTTCAGAAAGAAAAAAAAAAAGAGAGAGAGAACTCTAATGGTTAAAATTTAAAAGTGATTAAGATGAATTGTATTGTTATTGTTGAAAATTTTGTATTTCCTAAACCAGTCACACCACTGGGGGAACAATGAGTTTTCGTTATTTAGAGTAGAGAAGATTGCTTCACTAAGTTTGCAGATAGAAGGAGAAGCACATTTTCATGTCCTGCTTTATGGCAGATTAACTTACTATTTCTCCCTTGCCTGATGTGCTTTGCTGCTTTTTAAGAGCACCTCCTTCACAAAATAAAAATGTTCTTCTTTTATCTGACAATAACCAGAGGCTGGACATAAAACTGACAACGCACAGAGCACAGCGTGAGCATGCATTTTTCAGTGCATAGAAATTTGCACTTTTAATTTTATCTAGTGCAAATGACAATTAAAAGCAATAGCCTTTTAACTTTTGCAAGAGCTCTCATTTTTGCATTTTACAGGGTAGTTACAAAACCAATATTTTATTGCCTGTGCCAGGGAACAATTTTCAGTGATTTAAGCTTACAGTGAAACTAGCTGATGCCCATCTTGCTTTATCCCCATTGTTTTATTCTTTGATCATGAACGTATCCAACAAATAATTTTATATAATTTTATTTTCTTGGTAAATGGTGTGCACCATGAGAGAGAAAAAGAAGTATAGCAGTTAGTGTTATGTTCCTAATGGGTTTTCCTTTCCAGTAAAGTACAGTACTGTAGTTATCACACTGAGAATTTGCCAAAATTATCTGACAGACCTGCTCTGGAGATTCTGCAATTCAGACATTCCCACAAAAGTTCAAGAAGAAAAAAAAATCCCTTTATTTTTTGCTTCCCAGGAGTCCCAGAATCCAGCCTAGTCAGCCAGAAGGCATGTTCCCTTGTAAGGCCAAAGCAAGCCTTTGAAGCATATCAAGTTTACGAAAACATAGATGAACCCAGTAAGGCAGTCTTTTGGGGGAAGCTCAAGGAATAAAATTTAACGTGTTTGTTATGTTCTGTTGAGTGGTGGGGCAAAGCCAACTGACAAGGCTGCTTGGTCATCAAGAGACTGAGATGGAAAAACAGGGCCCGAGATGTTAACTGCACATGTCATTTAAATTGCTGTGATTAGGTTTACACTATCTTACACAGCTCCTTGCCTTTGATTAGATTTCTGCCAAGAGCTCTGAGGCTCTTGTTTGGCAAGTGTTATAAAGGTACAGTATGTGTGTTCTGAACGCAAGCACCATTAGTTTATCTAGAAATAGTCCTCTATCTCCTAGTCTCATTCTGGTTTCTTAGCCCTATTTACTGAAACACCAAAGAAAGAAATGGAAAAGATAGGATAACAACATGTACAAATTTTGCCTTGAATACTTCTGCCTGTCAGAGGTAAATTGTCTTTAGCCTTCTGACTTTTAAATAAAGAAGCCCAGCTTCTGTTTTATATAGAAATATAAAACTACTATTTGTATAACGAGCATTTAGTGGTTTAGGCTTATTGTGAAGATTTTGATAAATATTCTGGATTAAATGGCAAAGATGGAAGTCCTACAATGAGACTGCATAACATTAAGATATGCAACCCACTGTATAATTTTGTTTCCATTTTTTAACCACTTCTACATCAAAACTCAGGCACAGATAAGCTAATACTTGAAGAAAATGTGTCATTATCTGTATGTGTTGGGGAGGAAAAACAATGGCAACAAAAATCAGTATTTTGTACAAGTTCTTCACTTTAATAGCTGGAAAGAAGTATTCTAATGGAATATGATGAAATACTAGCAAATGGCCTTCCGTCTTTGAAACAAAACCCATTTTAGCCGTAAGGCCCAGTAGGCTTCCTTTTAACTGGTCCCTAGCTTGCTACAGAGTCAAAATGTTACCGTGTACAATGCTGAGAAAAGTGGGCTCTAAGCTATCCCAAGAGTATTTCCAGTTTTATTGCATAGTAACAACAGAAATCAGGTCCAATTAGCAAGATATGAATGCGTTTTCAGAATCTGCGAGTTCTGTCACTTGCCAGCCAGTAAACAAATAAATCATGCAGTGTGAATTGAAATTCATCCCTAAGCTATATAACATAATTGTTGAAATTTAATTCAGCTCTAATGAGATTAGAGTTTGCAGATGTGTAGTCAACTGTTTTTGTAAAGGTACAGTACCAGAAATTTCAACTACAAAAGCAAGTCTCCATATACAGTATTTTCTGACTGAGACTAGATTGTCAACAGTTACGTGACTCTGCAAAATTACAGTGAATATTTGGGTTTGTTTCTTGGTTTTGTTTTTTTCCGTTATTCACTCAGTTTGGTCTTCATGACCTCCAAAGATGAAAGATCAGGAGCCACTTGCCTCATACTTTTTCTGACAGAAACAGTAAATGGAGCTGGGACAGCAGAGAATGGCAGCTGGGCATCTAGATGGGTTTGAAGTTTCTGCTAGGCGCAGCTGTATCTTTTTGTACTTTAAGTCTTCTGAAAGTGCTTATCTTTCCCAAGTGAATGGTGACTTGCATTCCCTGTTTCTCCCTTAGAGAAGTACAGAGTGCCACACCGTTACTTAAGGCAGGTGGTGAAACTGCAGCATAACCCTCAATATACAGAGCAAAATGCAAGGACACACCACCCATAGGGCTAAGATGAACGAGGCAAAACCAGATTTGAAGTGGCATCTTGCCACCTCAAGTTATGGTATTAACAACTACCACAACCAAACATGGACATTTCAACTGAAAACCAGCAAACATTAACAAAAATTGGAAAAAATTTATACCCTTGAGTTTTAGAATACTTATAAAAATATTAAAGACTTATTTACAGAATTGGAAGATTTTGAAGGAAAACCGAAAACTAAACACCGTCTCTAATAACCTTTTCTGTTGGAGCCCAGTTTGGAACAAGAAGTACTGCCTTTAGACTTCATTGAATCCTCTTTAAGTCCCCTTTTTTTATGTGAGCTATACCACAGGCTATATGGTGTTCCTGTACAGCTGCCTAATTAGAGTAGCTGAAAGATCAGACCTGGACCTTTTTGATTAAGTCTGAGGGACATTTTGTTTAAACCTCAGCTTGTTAATTTTGTTGCAGTGATTTTGTCTCCATGTGCTGAGAAAAAAAAAACCAACAAAACCAACAAAACAGAAACCACTGGCACAGGAGATGCAGAGGGACAGCCAATTATCTATCTGTGGAGATATTAATGACTCAGCTGGACTCAGCCCTCATTGATCTGATGTCCTTCACTCTGTTTTGCATTTGGAGATTGCTCCAGATAACTGCCAAGCTCCCTTCTGGCTGAAGTTACACTATAATACTATAGTAGAGTATGCGGTGGTCCCCACTGGTCAGTCACCCTGATGGAATTTGTTAGCAGCATCCATTGTACATCACAGCCATTGAAATTGTGTTGCCACCACCCTCAGCTTCGCTGCAAGTTTTTAAGGATCTTCCAAGCAAAAGGGGCAGAGAGAACTCGCTGGCATGTCCAGCAACTCACAGGATGGAAAGGATGGCGAGGGTTAAGAGTAGAAAACCCATCTGGCTGTGTTTGCCATGAAGTTGTAATACTTGTTTTGAACGTCTTTAGGAAAATTATTTATTATCAACAGAGGAACAATGGAAGTAAGTTAATTTACATATAGCTTGCAAATACTTTGTTAAATGAATTGTACATTTATAGCGACACCAGAAACCTTTTACATTTTTTTTGCAGAAGTGTAGTTAGTAAAGAATTCTTTTTACTTGAAAAGATTTACTGGAACTTTTTTATTCTGTCAGTTTAATTGGCTCCTCAGCAAAACAAAATAAGGAACAGCTTTACAGCAATCGTTATGGAGATTGCTGTTTAGTACATTGTTTTCCTTTAGGTACAATAAATATAACACTTCCTGTCCTTGAAAATCTAATATAAAGAAATGGTCCTTTAACCATCTTTTTAATGCCTGCTTGGGGGGGAGCAGGGAGTGTGAAGAGAAGAAAAGCTTGTTATGTCACTGTTGCAATCTCTGCTTTCCTTAGAATGCCCATTAAGTAAGCTATCTTCAGCTATAGTCTTGCTCCCATAAGGGGGCACCCTTGATTGCTGCCTGAGGGACATCAGGTGCATCACACGGGTGAGCTGCATCAAAATGCTTAACAGAAGCATGCCCCCGGCAAAGAAGATAAGTTACTCTACGGTACTTGCACGAAACTAGGAAGATGTTTTGGCACTGCTATAGATCCCCACTTTGGCGCTATGGCATTTGAGTGCAGTGCCCAACAGGTAGCCGTTTCTTTTGAAATGGATAAAAGCGTGGCTGCTCTTGCATGTTTGCTTCTGAAGAAGGGATAGGGAAGCACCACATATTTTAAACCTACACCCAGACTTCTACAGAGTCAAAAGTTTTAATTGGATTCAAAGTTGGGATAGCAAGTAATAGTAGCAAAGTATGGCTTCAGGCTTTTGTGTAGTTCCTTGCTCAGATCTGGATCCCAACTGATTTAACATTGACTGGGTCCAAACAGAGTAGCTGCTACTCATCAGCCAACAGGACACAGTCTTGATCTGTGAATCAGCCAGGGCAGATGTCAATCACAGCATGCTGCAGCAACCTTACAGCCCCTGTGAATGGTGTTTCTCTGCACAGGGACCAGAGCACAGAAGGGGAAGAGAGAGGATGCACGTCTGCCTCTTTAGCGTCGTTTGAGAGAGCAGTTGGGCCGGACGCAGCGCATACGCAGAACTACAAGCCAGGAGGTGCTGTTGAGTTCTGAAAACAAGGCTCAAAAAGATCCAGGTCTGAGGAAAGCTGACGTCCAGGTTAATTTGAGCTAAGCTCAGATGAAGATCAAGATTCTTACTGCAAGAGCATGAGGCTCCAATCTAACACAGAAGATCACTCAGCTTTAGTTATGAAGAAGGTTGATTTATATAGCTCCAAATGATCCCTTTCCTTAGGGGCTCAAGGAAACATTCATTAACTCTAGAAAGAAGATAAATACCAGCTACAGTTCTCACTTGACAGGGAAGAGAGCTGAAACAGGGGGTTTAGTCCTCTTCTGAGTTTACACTTGCATAGTTTTGGGGTAAAAAAATTATGTGGACTCAGATCTGTGATTACAAAATATCTGCTTAAAATTCATAGGCAGTATGTATTTGTGGCTATATTTATGTTCAGGACAGAGTTACTGGAAAATGAAAAGAAAAAAGACAACTCTGCCCATTACTTTACATTTCCTTTCTCAGGATAGTAGTTCCAGTTACAAAGACCAAATATTCTCATCTATTTCGTCACCTTATATATTCATATATGACAACAGTAACCTATTTCTTCATAAAGTACCTCACACATAGGCTTACTGTCACCTCTAGGTATAACAAAACAGTATATTGATTTACATTTTTTTCTTTCTTTTTTTTTTTTTAAACCTTTTCAGACATTGGAAGATGCATGCAAAGCACCATGGCTGTGAATCAGTGCATATCAAGGTGGTTCCTGTTCTCATTGCAGCATTAGCTATCACCCAGATTGCGCTTGCTCAGTGACAGCAAAGACACTGTCAATCATACAGTGCAAATAGCTTGTCAGGAAGACAGCAATTTTGGACCTGTAGTGGTTAAGACAGGATCTTTCTCAGGTAACGCTTGGGAGTCATGACATGTTCTTAGGAGTTTACATCCAGCAAGACAGCTAAGCCTCTATGGAAAGCAGCAAGCCATGTCTTTTGCCCAGATGGGGAATAGCTTTTACATAGGAACTAAAAACAACTTGCATTTTATTTTCTGTGAATGTATACTGACGCTGTGGTCAGTTTTTAGCAGGTAAGAGCTGTCAAAGAAAAAGCTCTGAGTTTTCAAACTGTCTAGGCAGAGCAAGGTTACTATCCTTATCTAGCTGAAATAATGTTACAGAGGGTTTACTGAAAGAATCCAAGGCCCCTATTCATCAATTTATTCATGCACATGCCTAATTAGAGGGAAAGTTTGTCTTGTGGTTAAGGTGCTAAAACTGGGGCTTATGGTGCTTCAGGTCACTTCCTTTCCCTTACCACAGACTTCACTGCAAACCTAAGGGAACTAGAGTGACATGACTTCCACTCCTGACTTCCCTATCCAACAGCTCTTTTAAAAACCAGGTATCTCAGGAACGGCCATTCCTTAAAAAGCAATATGAGTTTTAAGTTGTCGTGGTTTAAGCTGTAAATCAGCCACGCAATTTGTTAACTCACTTCTCCCTTTTTTCTTCCCTCTGCTCCTGGAGGGATGGGAAGGAGAATCGAAAGAATGCAACTCCCACAGG
>JANRGW010030426.1:0-32261 GCA_024733675.1 Psilopsiagon aymara | reverse complement strand
CCCTGCCCATGGCAGGGGGGTTGGAAGTAGATGATCTTAAGGTCCTTTCCAACCCTAACTATTCTATGATTCTATGATTTGTTATGTCATGGGATATTGTACTGGTTACTGTGCACACCCAAAGAGGCAGTTCTTAAAGGAAAAGAGCTTGTTTTGGAAGGGAAAATGAAGTAAATAAAAAAAGAAGTGAGCAAGAGTATGTTAAGATGTTCTGAGGGCTGGAGCACTTCTATGAAGATAGGCTGAGAGAGTTCAGCCTGGAGAAGAGAAGGCTCAGGGGAAACCTTATAGCAGTCTTTCAGTACCTAAAAAGGGCCTACAAGAAGTCTGAAGAGGGACTTTTTCAAGGGCGTGCAGTGACTGGACAAGGGGGAATGGCTGTAGGCTAAAAGAGGATACATTTAGATTAGACAGTAGGGAAAAAATCTTCCCTGTGAGGGCGCTGAGGCACTGGCACAGGTTGCCCAGAGAAGCTGTGGCTGCCCCATCCCTGGCACTGTCCAAGGCCAGGTTGGACAGAGCTTTGAGCAGCCTGGTCTGGTGCAAGGTGTCCCTGCCCATGGCAGGGGGGTTGGAACTGGATGAGCTTTAAGGTCCCTTCCATCCCAAACAATTCTGTTATTCTATTTAGTACAGACTAGATATCTATACTGCAAAATGTAGCACACAACAGACAAGTATACAAATAAACTGAAAGGATTACTCCCTACTGAAGATGCTGCAGAATGATACCAATACTCAGTTTCCTGAATGCATCATGAAAGTAGTGGAATTTGAGATACCTCTGAAGGAAGACTGCATGTTTTTAAAGCCTATTTTGGGTATAGTTCTCTAGAAGAAAGCCTGAAAGACATGTATGAAAAAACTTCTGAAAGAAAGAGATGTATGGGCAACTGAAAATGGTACAGTTAGCTTAGAACAATGAGCTACACAGCAAGATACAAGATAAGATTATAGATGAGTGCCCATGGATGCCCCTAGCTTGTGTTCAAAATGGCAGTAAAGGGGAATGCCAGGAAAGGGTACAAAGACAGGCTGATAAAATCATGGAAAGGATTCAGGGAGGTCATCTTGATTTCAGTGTTTTAGGCTCAAGGGGAAACCAGGAATGCATAACGAAAAGTGGAGAACTTGCATGGCAGAGATGCACTGATGCAATCACAAGAAACCACTTAAGAAAAAACATGAACAGATTAATAAGACATAAAAAAATAGAGACTGGTGAGGTATCTGTTGAAAGAGAAAGTAGGATGGAGATCTCCCACAATGGAAAGAGAGGTTAAGGAATTGGCAATGATTAGGAAAATAAAACTAGAAAAGACAGAGTCACGAGAAGACAAGGTTTCATAGCAACATGATTTATTGATTAGTTAAACAGATTTATTGATCACAATTCATTGATTAATTAAACAGATTTATTGATCAATAATGTCACAGGCTGTGAAGATGGAGTCCTGAGATTCAGTCACATTAATAGCGACCTCAGAAGAACTGAGTGGAGTGCACACAACCAAATGAAAAGAAAGGTGAAGTTGGCAGGAAGCCACCCAAGGTAGTTGTTTTAGACAATGCATTATTTTCTTTTAGGGTTACAGAAGGGAGGAAAACTCAGCAGAAATCTCAGTGAGAACAAAATGAGGTCAGACATAGGATTTTAAAAAAGATGCACGAGACTGACATACTTCTATGTGTGTTGGGACGGACATGAAGAGTTAAGAAAAACAAAGAACAAGGAAAACCAAAACACAATAAAACCAAACCCCAACCAAATACAAAATTACAGGATTACTGGTAAAGGAGGAGGGGTAAAATGAAAATGGGATAAAAATTGCCAGGGTAAGGGGTTGGAAGAGAGAGGAAAAAGTGGGAAAGAGGATGAAAGGAGAAAGAATGTGGATTTGTTGATTAGATCTTCTCTTGAAAAAGAAAGAACTGATAACATGGGTAAGAAGATGGCAGAGGTGTGTGAAGTTGATCTCAGGAGAGAACAATTTAAATTGAATGTTTGTATTTTACAAATTCATTTTTAGATTATAAACGTGGAGAAGCCCTTACTTAATTTGAATCAAGGTGACATACATGCAAAAAGTAAAGATTTCTTTTCCAGTCGCATGTCTGAAGTATGAAAAATACTGAGACTTTCAAATGCTGACAAAAAGTTTATATATTACCATGAATTTTGGGGGGATTTTTCAGCAACTATCAGAGAGCAAACTTTTGTCTTCTGCCACTCAGGAAATATGTGTCAGTGTAGATGAAAACAAGATGATGTTTTTAAAAAATGTTACTCCCTAGTGTATGTTAACATTTGAATTAACATAAAGAGTAAAAAAAATTAGTTAGAACTCCTGTTCCTGGGTTTTATGAAAGGGGAAGTCCACTTTTGCTATTAGTGTTTTGCCAGCTCCCAGGCATTTTCCTGTTCCCTCAATAATCCTGTGACAAATAGCCCCTACCTGCTGTGTAAATGTCATTTCATCTATCTTCTTATTATCCTTACATACCTATAAATTAAGCTTCTTGCTGTTTAAGTTTATCAGTCACGGTGATGAGAAACATGGAGGTAGAAAAGATTTAGAAGCTCAGCTTGCCCATCTGATAGACCAAAAAGTGGGAATATTCCATCCAGCAGAGGTTTAAGTTCTCAGGTAAAACAGCTTTTCTTCTTTCAAGTTGCAAACTTTCTGAAGAAAAGTTCTCATTTACAAATTCCCATCAAATGATTTATTACATTTAAATTTCAGTAACTTATTACTATTTTCCATGTATACAAGTTAGCTATGCTAAATAGCACTTAAACTATCCCACTTTATTATACGCAAGTAAAGAATTTTGATTGGTTATAGTTTCATGGAGAAACTCAAGAACTTGAATAGCTGTACAAAAGAGTCTTACATACAAGCCACTATGTAAAGAATAACTATAAAGTTTATGAGAACAAAGATCCTACTGGTTTAGCTTTCGCAATAGCGTTTTAAGTAGTGTATTTAGAAGCTCTAATACATACACTAGCATGATCTCTTTGATCCTTTGATCCAGGCATTGGGACGTATCAAATGGACATTGCTGTGACCTCTGAGAATCATGTTAATACACACATCTCACTTTTAAAAGTTCAGGTAGGCCTTTAGTATTTATGTGTTAGCTTAGTTAAGTGTGCCTGTTATCCAATGGCATCTTCCTGAGGTGTCTTCTTGTTTGGGGAATCCCTGCTTTGCCCAGAGCTAGCACAGCCCTTGGGAGCCCAGATGTATCCCCAGCTGGGCTGAGCTCTTGGAGCCACCAGCAGCCATAACAGCTCCACAGCCATGGAAGTAAAAAATGACTTTGCCTTTCTACCTCAGTGCTGAGGGAAGGAAAGGATGTTTAGCGCTGAGGCTGGGGAGAGTTCAGGTAATAATAGCATTTTAGGAATAACTTATGAAGATACACATATTTCAGGCAGTTTCCACCTGCCCCTAAATTATAGCTTGCAGTGCATCACTCCCCGCAGCAGCCTTACACACTTAGAGAAAAGTATTGGGTTGAGCCTACATATAAGGTAAAATTCAACATGTTCAGAAGGTATCATAAATTAAAAGTACAGAATAAGCTGTTATAAGATATATAGGATTGTCTTGAAACCGCCATTTTCTGTCAAGATGTGCAGCATACACACGAACGTACAGCAGCAGCTCCAAAAAACATTGTCCTGCAACATTCCAGCATTTATGGGCACACTTTAATTAAAAGGATTCTGCAGAACAAGGAAACCTGAATCTTTAGGAGAAAAAAAAAATCATTATAAAAGGATGCTATTATGAGTTCATATAGATTCAGGGAGAAAAGGTTGTGCTTATTGTAATTACACAATAGAATTTTAATAAAACCAAGGAAGTTAGTTGCTGTGCCAGATTCTCTTCTAAATCAAGAGTTTGGAAAGAAAAACCGATATTTCAATCTACTGTTACCCTATCTCTAAATAATAACGGTACATCAATAGAATAACAACATAATAAGGCTGTTTTGATACAGTCCATGTCTTATTCAAGGAAGAAACTTCTACAAGGAATTAACTGGATGACGAGAGTCAGAATTACCAGTTAAGATTTATATCCACATATCTTCTTTGCCTCCTGAGATACTGAGCCTGTGAGATACACAGAGAAAAAGTATAGCTATTTCCACCAATAAGGCATGTGTATGGATTTCCAATGAGATGGCTTTCCATGCTTTATCAAATCAATCTTAAATGTTCCTAATTGTGTATGATTTCTTAGAACATGTCTTTGGTAATGGTTACTGTACTTTCACTCTGGAAAGGCAAAGAACTCCTACCTAAGGTAATTCTGCCCTTTTGAAGCATTTGTGAGTATCCTTATTGCTGATACTATGTACTTTGTAGTTGTCCTGTTGTCATTTTTTTGCTGAACAGGTATTTCCTGTCTCTCAGTCTATATTGAGATCAACTTTCATTTCTTGTGTGAAAGTAACGCTGCTCTACACACAGTGGATTTGCATGGATTATCAGTGGAAACACAGTGTCTGCCACACTTCAGAGTAAGTCATCTCTCTCTTCACTTGTCTTTTTCCAGAAGATCAGAGAGAACTTTATCATGGCCCCTTTCTTGCCTTGGGAAAAATCCTTCAGAGGTCCACCCTCCTGGCCAATCCCCATGCTGCCTGTCCTGGAATGGTGTTCCAGCATCCACATAAAACACTTTACAACTGCTAGTAGTTACATTCCTCTTTAATATTTTGAAGGGGTATGTGATACACAAAAAAATCACGAAAGGATAGCATGTGTTTGGGCTGCCTCTTCTGTTTTCATGTCAAGTGTTGATTTTTATAATAGATCCCGTACTGAAAATTGTTTTTTCAGCCTAGATAATATCAAGGAATTTTGATTTTGTAACTATTCAGATTGTCACAGGAGGTAAAAGACATTATGCATGGAATTATTTGCTTAAAACATCCGTGACATATGTGTGGTTGACACACCTGGATACACAGCTTCATGCTGAGATCAGCCCTCACTCCACAGAAAACTCTTATGATTGATTCCAAAAGACAATTGTAAGAAGCAAAAGTTTGTTTGTCTAATGCAGGAAAGTGAGAACATAATTCCTTTGCAATGGAGCATACTCAATAAATACTTGTTAAGACTGAGGTGGCCTTTTCCTAATCTCATGCCTGATGAAGTTGTAGTTCTTTTTCACAGCCAGAAGTCTTTCAAGTAGGCTGGGTAGATGATAAGCACAGAACATATTCACTGTAGATGAAAAAACAATCTATGACTGTACCTGAATAACGCAGCAGAACTGGAAGACTAACCTGATCCATGGCTTCTGGGAAACATGTCACTGGCATGAAATTGAAGCCCAGCATGAGCTGCCTGAACAGCATATGAGCACACACAGAGCCATAGTTCAGCCCAGTGCTTGATTCTGGCAAGGGATTCCTGGAGAACAAACAAGGGTAGCAGAGCTTGGGCCCCTCTCTCTTCCTGCTGGAGGACCTGGTACTCCCTCACAAACCAAGGAGCTGTCTGGGCTGCCACATAACTGTGCTCTGCAGTGAAAAGGGCCATTTCTGGAAAGAGTGGGAAGCCAGAAAAGATTCCTCCCAGCTGACACAGCTCCAACTTCCTATCTTCTGCAGTAGGAATAAACCCAGAAATTATTTTCTACCTTTCTGGTGGTAGTTTTCACCCTGGTAAGAGCAGCTGCATGTCACCTGCTATCAACAGAGTGGTTGCTGGCCAGGAGACCTGTGCTACTCCTTGCTGGTTTTAATTTTCACCTGCTGTGGCCAGATAAAATGAATTCCAGTTTAGCTTGATGATCTTGCCTCCGCAAGAGTGCTGCAAGAATGCCACTGCTGTGTTCAGCTGGGTGAATGTTTTAGATGACTACAGTAATTATCAAAAGTACTGGGTTTAGTTTCCCCTCACTTTAATCTGGATCAGATTTGCCAAATAGTTTCAGCTGTTTTTTTTCCCCCTAAGATAAATAAAGCTGGAAGAGCAAAAGAAAAAGCTTGTGCTTCCTCTGATGCAATGCCTGGCACATGAGTGATGCGGAACATATGAGCTATTTAGGCAAGACCTTCCTCTTCGTGATATTCTTTGAATTCAGATTTTTAATTTCCTACCCACAACAGTTTTCTAATTATCATATTATTGACTTTTCCTGGGTGGGGTCCCCAGTCTCTGCTCCTGATACTGGTGTTATTTTGTGTATATAATTAAACATCCAGGGTGGAGCAGCACCTCTGCAAGCAGGGCAGGGGGAAGGTTAGGAGCTTAGTGTCATCATCCTGAAGGTGACCAGCTGCAAGCTCTTCTGTCCTTGGCCAGGGAGGGGAGGCAAGAACCAGTGCTTGTTTTCTGCCATCCTTCTTTCCATCCCTTTGCTTCTTCAGCAGAGGGAGTTTGTGTCTCACAGGGATAGACTCTGACAGACCTAATATTGTAATGCATTTTATATAGAAACAAGATGGAAGAGTTGTAGTGGAAGGACTGAAGGAGATTCATCTGAGAACATCCTGTCTCCTGAGGCTGGAGGAACCCTGCAAATTTACCCCAGGTTGTTGCACCTCAGAGAGTGAAGCAGCGTGACCCTGCGGCTATTTAGAAGGGGGAACCCCAGACTCCAAACTTTTGTGAACTGAGTGCTGTGATTCTTTTGGTTCCACCTATTCCTAAATCAAATAGCTAATTGCCTGTCAAAAGAACAATTTACTCAAATTGGGGCATCTTCACTTCTTCTTGTCATCATGAAAAATGCAAAAAAAAAAAAAATATTTTGGGTCAGTTTAACCAAATTTTATTTATCAGTTTGGCAACTGATTAAAAAAAATCATTTCCACAGCTTGAGTACCGATGTTGTCACTCAACAGTTTCCATAAATATAGCAATTAATTTGCACTCTAAAAAGTTAGTACTGAAAGAAAAACCAGGGCAATCTAGGATAAAAAAGTACACCTAAATGATTCTCTTAGTACCAGCTGTGTCAGTCAAATTAGGCCATCTGTAACATCCTTGCAATCCAGTTTTTAAATTCCCGTCAAGCTACACCTATGCCACTCCTTTGTTTTCAGAAGCATTAGACAGGATTAGCTAAAGAGGAATCAAGTCTTCAGAGTTAATTAAAATGTTGATGATGACCAGGAACGCATACTTAGAAGCTGTAGGTAAAGACATTTAGATGCTCAGTGTGGGTCAGTTGTGCCCAGGCCTTCAAGCTCCTCATTTAGGGAAGAAAAACACCTCTGGTTTCTTTGCAGAGCCACCAGCTAAACACAGAATGAAGTTTATAGCTGCTTCAGCCTCTCCCTGAGGCTCCTGTCTTCTCCTCCCTCTGGAGGCCTCATCTTCTCAGCCTGGGGCTGTTACATCTTTAATAAGATCAATAATCTTTCTCGGGTTTAGCAGCTTCATGAATTCTGATTAAGCACCATGACAGTGGCTGTGTATTAAGAATAATGGGCAAGAAGAGGAGTTTAGTGTCTCAATCCATGAGGCATGATAGTTTCTTCTTTAGGCAAACTGTTATTGATTTGATCTTGGGTTTTCTCAGCGTGGCCTCTGTAAATAATATGCTAGCGCACGGTATACTTATTGTACGGCTCCTCTTCCCTGCGGACCAGTTCCTTTTGATGAAGACTTACTTTAATTGTTCCGTGACTACTAATGTGTTTAATTAAGGCTCATGTGGCTAAGGTTTCAGTGAGAAAATTAGACATGCTTACAAGAATTAGTGTAGGAAGAAATCAGAAGGATACAATCAGGAGCAAAAACCTGGAATAGCCGCTAGCACTGCCTTTCAGCCCAACACCGGCGTGTGAGTTTCTGGGCATCATCAAAATTCAATTAAGTATTTGGGAAAAAAAGAAAGCCTGGCACTGACACGACACATCATCTGACCACAGGAAACTGTGCTGACAAAAATTCATAATGTGGAAATTGGAAACCCACGCTGAAGCTTTCCTGTATTAGCAGTTTAATGTCCAACTATGGAATATATAATTTATGAGAATTCTCTGATGTGATCCAGCCTTGCACATTTTGTAGTTTATGATTCCTATTTAGAAGGAAGTGAAAACCAAAATACTCACTCTAATTTCTGAAGCCAATTTTATAATTTTTAATATATATATATCTCATGGTATTTTTCCACAGACTCCGCTTGGCAAGCCTCTATTCTAAATTCTTACCAGTGAGCTCATTTGGGCTCCATTTTTGGCCACCATTTTCCTTTGGAAGACAGGGAAAAGTTTTAGAGACTTAGACATTTGGAGGGGGATATGACGCAATTGTGCAGAAACATAGAATTGTGTTGTTGCTTCACTGTTTTTTATTCAAGTGTCATCTAAATGCAGTTCTGGAATTACTCTTATTGTCAACTTTTGAGATTTGATCTAGCCAAAAACATCCACAATTCCTCTTTCCATGCACTGAATGTTCTGGTTTTTTTATAGGCTTGTATATGCTTTGTGTTTTAAAAGCTGATTTCTTTGTTGCTTATGCTCCTTCTGTGAGTACAGTTGTACCTAAGCATATTGGTTTAATGATTTTATGGGCTTTTTGTATTTAAACCCTTTCATTTCTGCTGCTTTTTTCTGAGCTGGATTACATGGAAGAACATTCTGTAAAGCTTCTTTGTAAATCCCATTTTTGGGGTTTTTTTTCATATCCGCCACTAGTTGTGAGAATCCACTCCATTGGGGGCCTCAAGAGATACAATAGATGCCAGTAGTACCATATTTGGGAGCAAACCTACCGTGCAATGAGAGGAAAAAAGTCATCAATGTGCTTTATTTGGGAAGGAATCTGTGGCCTTTAAGAAACAGAAACGGAGGAGAGAGGCCACAGAGTATTAAATATTGACAAGGGCAACAGGCAGTACTTTACTGTTTGAAAATATGCAGAAATGCAAGGGGAAGGAGCAGTCAGTGAGCGCTCTGGTAGCTGCCATGGTAAAGGTGACTGTGCCCTTCAGAGCAGTTACCTCTGCAGTTAGATTGGAAAGCAGATATCCCCAGCCTCAGGGAATACCTTGTGGCAGGATAAATATGCCATAAAGATGAAGCTAGCGAAAATTGATTCCAGAAACAGGGAAACTAAAATTAAATGGAAAACAGTCTGATAAGAAAAAGTGAAAGAATAATCAGTACATGGAGACTAAAAGAAAGGTTTTTAAAAGTTATTTCAAGATGCAAAAGCTTCCCCACTGTTTCCTATTTGCATTTTAAAGTAGTTTGATGGCTTGGACTCAGGGTATCTAGAAGAGGACTAACCTGCTTCAGGTCAGTTCAAAGGTGACATAGAAGAGTATTCAAATCACGTTTGTTAAAAAAGTAAACTTCACTGAAGTTTAAAGTAAACTTCCCCATACTGTTGCTCCAAGAACTGCCTGAGGTTGCTATAGCTGAAAAATAGAGAAGGGGGCAAAAGCTCAGATTTATGGTACTTAATAGTGTATATGTAGGTATTTTCACGTGGTTTTTTTTTTTTTTGATATACAATAATAACACTCCCATTGGTTGTTTGGGTTATTCATACAGCAAGAAGGAAGCAAAAACTGTTAAAAGTTGACTGTACAAGCCTGAGTGTCTACCACTACTTCAAAGTCACATTAGAACAGTGACTCTAAAGATGAGGGTGTTCCAGATCCAAGTACAACAACAGGCAGAAAAGTCTGTAACAACACTAGGGACAAAGTGCAGGACCTAAATCTAATCGGCACACCTTTAACTTCAGTGCACTGTTACTCGCAAGCACTCAGCATCTGGTGTTTGAGCACAGTGTTTGACTTTTCCCACCAATTCCATAAGCAGGGACAAAGCAGCTTTGCCAGTTATGCCATGGTGCAAAAGAAATGAAATTTCCTCCTTTGTCCTTTGTAACGATTCCTGTGTTTCCAGCCCAGCCAAGCTTGCACTGCTGTGCGTGTGCAACAGGGTTTAATTACATAGAAGCCAAGATGAAACTGAAGGAGCCCAGTAACCATGGAGATTAGAGATCAATAATATAATACTGTATGTTTATAAATCATCCATAGTCCACGTATCCTTTTGTAAAAGGCACATAGGCAAGTGAGATCCAGGCAGGGTGCTCAACTTATTATTATTTTCTAAAATCAAATGTGATTATGCTTTCTGTGGGTGATGACCTTGCTGTTAATGCTGTTGTTTTCAAATTGTTCAATACAGTATGGATTAGGGGAGATGACTGTGTTTGGAGGAGAAATACAAAGCTCCTCAGTACAGGAGTCATATAAAGGAGTCATGTAAACAAAGGAGTCATTTCACGCTGCATCTGAAGGCTGTAGAGTGAGAAGTTCTGCTTCTTTCAACCACACCTCTTAGTAGCCCCTACCAGGCCATGCTGCATCTCATGGTGTGATCAGGAAAAGGTTATGAAAGCATGTGCACCATACACAAACCACAGTCGGCATTCCTAATTCTTTTTCCAGTGAAAAAATCCTCATCGTGAAGCTCACTGTGGCAATCATAATTTGAAGGCTGTCCCAGATAATGATGATGAGGAACCTGGAGGAGGATTTGAAATCGTATAGTTGTTTTTCCGTTTGGATAGATAAGACAATTTGCCAACTGAGCATTGTTCATCTTCCTCAGCGTTTTTCTTTTAAAGAGGCAACTAATCAGTTTTACTGAGAATATTTACCACTGGAAAGTCAATAGTCATCAAAATTTAAACTCTTCTCATGCTTTACTATTCTGGCAACTTTTGACTTGGAAGAGTTTTCCATTAATATCTATTTCAGTGTTTTGTTCTAGTTTGCTTCCAAAATTATTTTGCCAAAATTGAATATGAAAGTGGAAAATGTATTTTTTACATTATTTTACAGTTTCAACTAATACAAACGCAGAAGTGACCTGTTTTGTGTTTCACTCCATTGTGAGTTTGTTTTCTTTCAGTTGGGAATAATAATGTTAATAATTCTTCCAAAAGACACAGAATCTTTTGGAAGTTATGTATATGTATATATCCCCAGTAGTTATGTGTATGAAAGGCAAAGCGTGGAAAATTAAGAACCTTCTTGGAAGAATTTATTGCAGTGTTTCAGCATAGCCAGAGTGTGAATGGATGGAGGAAACTGGATGATGTTCTTGAATAAAAATATTGTTATCTGCATGGAGAGTATAAGAGGATAACTGATTTTATGACAAATCCTGCTTTGATATCAATTACATAATAATTAGATAATTGCCATAACAAATCCCTGGCTTATGACTTCACAAGAACATTCAGCATCTCTCCAGCTCAAGCCTGTGCTTGCAGAGCTCTTGCAGTGGATTCCTGTTTGAACACAAGAGGTGCCTATGCGTTAAGCATTGCAGCTTATTTCAGCTTGGGAGGCCACCTTCAGAAGATTCCAGTTTACATTATCCCTGTTTGAATCATGGAGCCATCTTGGAAAATACAAATTGGTTTCCTTTTGAATGAAACACAACCAGAAGATGTGCTGTGGAATCCAGGGGACGTTCAGCCCTTTGGTCAAGAGCAACAGTAGTCTGGACTAGAAATGCCTGTACTTAAACAGGGGAGATGCAAACTTAAACAGGGGAGGTATAGGGTGGATATAAGAAAGAAGTTCCTTACTGTGAGAGTTGTGAGACACTGGACCAGGTTGACCAGAAAAGTTGTGGCTGACGCATCCCTGGCAGTGTTCAAGGCCAGGTTGGAGGGGCCTTTGAGCAACCTGCTGTAGTGGAAGCTGTCCCTGCCCATGGCAGGGGATTGAAACTAAATGATCTTTAAGGTCCCTTGCAACCCAAACCATTCTGTGAGTCTATGTAAGGGTGGTTGTTAAGACTTCAGCCTTGGCTGTTTTTTTTTCTGGCTCTGCAGATCCACTCTTCCTGGCTGCAGTACTTGATGTAGTATGGACATGGCTAATGAGAATCATCACTACCGTGAGTATCAACAAAGCACAGTACCCAGAGTATCATCTTAAACTGATGTCCATTTAAGAGGATGAATGGGGCTCAGGATTTTCTGAAAACGTTCTGTCCTCCACAGATGCAACCGACCTGTGTGAATTTCAATCCCAGTTGCTCTATTACTCACTGCTTCCAGTGCACCCTTACTCAGCAGGTTGAGAAACTGTGATTACACCGTGTCAACCCTGAGACAGCTTACAAGTTGCCCTAGTAAGCAGCAGGCCGCTTTAAAGGTGGCTCTGGTGGCTTCTGAAGTGCCTGATGGAGTTGGTCCTAGGAGGATGTGAATGTTTCCCAAACTGTTTCCCACTGAGAAGCAGTACTTCCACAGTGTGTGGAGATTGCACTGGTCTGCCCAAGGCATGAAGGGAGCCGTGGTGTTGCTGTGGTGAACCTGAGTATGTAGAACTTGTTTGCCCATGACATCAGGCTTAGTTCATCCTTCAGTCCAAGCAACACCTGGAAACATTTCCTTCCACTGGTATTTTATTTTGACTATGAACAGTCTGTACTCAAATGATCTTTCTCAGATTGTTTTTCTTACAACCATTATAGCCAGGCTCTAAAGGTAGAACACATATCCAACCTGCTTGCAACAGAGAAGGAGGGCAAGGGTTTAACCCTGAGGATCAAGAACCCCTCATGAAAGGCATCAGACTGCTGCTAAATGTGAACTCTGGGAAGGGATGCTCTGGGATGTGGGGTGCTGTGTCATGTAGGCCTGGATCTCTGGTGGTCCAGATGGGGATCTGTTGCAATGCACCAGAGCTCCTCCTCTACCCACACACATTCTTTCCAAATGAAGGCAACATGGGGAAAAAATAGCAGACACCACGGCCTTGTCTTAATGTGCACCCAGAATGAAATCTGGGTGTGTATCAGAGGCAAGAAGTAAGTCTGACCTCTGAATTAGATGTATAATTATTAGCAACTGTGAAGCACGAGTCCGTGTCCATGAGAGGCAGGGTTCAGATCCAGCAGGAGATTGGAAATGGGAGCAACAATCAGTCACAGGAGCAAAATTTTGCCTTCATAAGGAAAAAAAGCTCCTGGCTCCCAATTGATCTCCTTGCTTTCACTGAGATCAATGATCATTCTGTCTCCAGGAACAGCAGGTGAACCCAGCAAGGGGGTTCAGGCTTCAATCTATGTCAGTGGGACAGGCAATTAGCTGAACGTGCTGGCCTACAAAGCACAGCTCCTGCACCAGCTGACTTTCAGGAACCCTGCGGTAACAGCCACTTTGCTGAGCTTCTGGAAATACTCCAGATGCAGACTGTGCCCCCAAAGGAACAGCACTCCCATGCCTGGCTTTGCAGTCTTAATGCTCTTTTAGATTAGAGTTAAATGGCTGAAATTGTCTAGGTTTAAGAAAGAAAAACAAATCCAGCACAACATGAACTCAGCTTTTGCCCTGAAATCCATCACGCTGGCTCAAACGGCCATCCTGCCTGGGCTATTAACAGCACTGGGGTTGAGC
The DNA here is from genome assembly GCA_024733675.1 of Psilopsiagon aymara. Taxonomy (NCBI): domain Eukaryota; kingdom Metazoa; phylum Chordata; class Aves; order Psittaciformes; family Psittacidae; genus Psilopsiagon; species Psilopsiagon aymara. The sequence continues at coordinate 18,832 of JANRGW010030426.1, read as the reverse complement.
TGCTCCACCAGCCTGGTAGTCAAAATCCTCATGACAAAGGTACAGAAGACCATACCAGTGAATTTCTCAGATATTTGCTAAGAGCAGAGGAAAGGTGAGACAGAGTTGCCTGAAAATGCTGAAAATGGAGAGGAGCTGCAACTGCGGGATGTGTGCTGTTGACTGGAACACACAAGATGCAGACGGGCTCCTTGGCAGGCACTGCACAAACAGCACGTTTATAAAAAGCATGGAAGACAGACACATTTTAATAGACTTTCTCCTTGTCCTTTTTTTAATCTTAACTTCAAAGAAGAGGTCACCACAATTCCTTTTCCCTGAGTCTCGTTCTTGGCAATATCTAAGTCACACTCAAAAAAGCCTCCAAAACCTGTAGGAAAATGTACACTACAAAAAATGAGCTGTACATGATCCTTGCAGAGAAGGGTCAGTGTTCTTGACCAGATTCTACCAACTCTTCCATTATGAAGATTTTCTCCACATTTGGCACTTAAAATCAATCTCTGGGAGAGGGATGGAGAAGGGGAGTGAAGGGAAGGCAGCAGTCAAAATAATAAACTTGGTCCCTGTGAGAGAATGTGTCCTTCTTTAAATGATGAGAAAAAGATAATGTGTTTTCTTTGGTGTCCCTGAAATCAAGTATTTTCCCACTAAGTCAGTATTAACATTTTTAAAAAGGTTTAAAACATATGACCAGGTTTTGTAGTTAAAATGGCAAAACATTTTAAATTGGAAATGCGAATTTAATCCCTACAATTAAATGTAAAATATTTAAATACTTCACCTGATTGCTGCCGACTGCAATTTCCTATAATAAGGAATTATGAGAATAGAGAGTAGTTCTTAAAGGCACACGGTTCACATAAGACCACCAAAGAGTCAGGTCTAGAAACTTCACCTTCATCCATGTATATCTCCACTTCGCCCCTTCATACAAGTTACAATTGGGAAAACTTCAAGTACTATTTTTGACAGGGCATTAAAAAAAACCTTTCTTTTCTTTCCATGTGAACAAGCTGGTGTGTTATTAACAGCAGATATGCCAAAAGGAAAGTCATAGGAAGCATCTGACATCTGAGTTAAAGGATGTGAGAAAATTCTTCTGGAGGAACTGAACACCAATCTCACCCAATGTATCTCTTTGTGAATAATCATCTTGTATGTCTATGTATGTGTACGTATGTACATATGTGCACATATACACACATACATAATACATACCTACATTCTCTGTTTAAGTACCTGAGTTTATGAAACATTTCTGTTGCCCTAACTTTTTATGTTAATTTTGCTATAACCTGTAGGACAAAACCTGTTCTCAGTGATGATGATATAAATTATAACAACTTTGCTGTAACACAAGTTTGTGTAAAGAATCTCTTTTTCCTGTCAGAACTGCTTTTTACTGTGTGCGTGCATAACCTATCTCCTCGCTGAGGACAATCTGTAGGTCCCAACTGGCAAGTGAGCTTCATGGAAGTTATGTGAACTCACAACCATTTTCTCACAAATTTGGAGAAAGCAGCAGATTGAAAAACACTGGTTGCTGGCCTACAGCTCCAGCGTTGTATTGTGCATTCCACCTCAGTCCGTTTTAGGAAGTGGTCATTATACATTGACTTCCTCTACATCTCTCTACTTTGAACTGCGCTTCAGTTTGTAACTAAAACTGTGTCTACAGAATGAAGTTTTATTTTTATCTGACTTTTTCCTTAAATGCTGCATATTCTTAATTTCCTCCTCCTCCCTTCATGGCTGGCAGCAGACCAACTGTTTCATTGTGTTTAGAGGAAAGAAACAGCCCACTGAACCTTTCCCAGACCATATTATAAGGGATTAAAAAACTTTGAATAAATCAAAATAGTTATTTAAAAGTAAATGAATACACGTTTGGAATACAGCCTTCCAATGCTAGCGACAGGTCTGATCTCTGCATAAATAATTCATCAGGAGACAAGTAAGAGAAAAAGGCTGAAATAGATAATTTCATACCATTTCCAGGCACTTTGCTGGAGCCATCTCTGGCAGCAATAGCTGTGCCTGGCTCCCTGCACAGATGGTCAAAGGAAGAGAGGACAAGCCAGAAGGTGATTCTCATCTTAACACTGGCCAAAGAGCTCTTTCCCTCCTCTCCTATGAGCAGATGGAAACTAGGATGACTGGGATTGTAATTAAGAACATCAGCATGGAGGCAGCAGAGAAGATAGAAGATTTGTATCTGAAAAGTTGCCTGCTTGGATCTTCTGGCCTGGCCTGAGCCAGCATCCCATCAGACACAAAAGCCACCTACAAGCCCAGGTTGGATTTATCTGGGACAAAAGGTTCAAGGGAGGAAATTCTCAGATAAGAATGATCCCTGTTCTCTGTATAACCCAAATTTCATCATCTTAATAATGTAATAAACCTGGTAGAAGAGGCTTTCTGTAGGTCAGAGAAGTTTAAGTTCAATAGATACATACAGAGGGGAAAGGTAAACAGAGTAAAGCAAGTGTTGCTGATTTACCATGTTCTCAAAAACATTCCAGCCAGCTATTACAAAGCAGACCGTGTTTTCAAAAATGAAAGCAAAGTGCCACACTGCCAGCTCTTCCCCCCCACCCCCTTTTTTTCCTCCTGCCAATGAATAGCATAGGAAATTCTAATTTCTGATGTCAACAGTGCTCTCACCAAATCCCATTGTGGGGATGTCTTCTCTCATCTTCTAATGCTCTGGCAATGCCCATGCTGATCCAGTTTGCTGAGATGTGTTTGCACAGATTTCCTGTTCTATTATCAGCTTTGGAATAAGTTCTAAAAGAGTGGACTCTTCTCTTGAGACTGACAGGTTACTGGGCCACGATTTCCAGACTAAGTGATATATCAGAAGAGAATGGTGTTTCAAAAGGGAACATCCTCAGCATTATCTTCATAGCTCATTTCTTTGAGGAAGCAGAGTATTAGTGTGCATGCAAGACAAAATACCTTTCTGAAGCAAGATGAGGCAGTAGGTGGCAGAAAGGCCTTGTTCAGTTAATTGCAATTTAAACCCACAATAATCTATTCACAAATTTCCAGTTAGATTTTATCCTTTAGTTAAACTACCTCACCTGTTTAAGAAGGGTGTACTAGTTGGCTTTTATTCTTCCTAACGGATAACTATTTTTATTTTAGAGGAAATAATCTTTGGGTAACTAGGCTGCTGTTGTAGTGCAGACGCTAGGAACGCTTTTCCTACTCTGTGGTATGAAGACAAGGATATACAAACCCATCAAATACCACAAAGTTATTTTTAGTCATTGGGCACATATGACATAAATAGCCAGAGTTCCATTGCCACAGGAGATTCTCGCAGAGCAAGTCTTATCTGACTTCTTTGTGATGTCTGTGGTGAACAGATCCATCTTGGGATGACTTCCTCTTTTGGGATGTCTTTAGTGCTTTGGCCTAAATCTCCTTCTTTGGTCTAAGCAGGGTGAAATGGCTCAGGCAATCTGCTAAGATTGGCAGATCCCCATAAGATGATCTTGCTCAGTTCAAAGTCTTCACAGGTAAGTCGTTTTCTAAGAAGACAGAGCAGCAATTCAGCACCACCCTACATGCTCAGAGGAAGTGTGTCAGGTCTCTCTCATTGCATGGCTAATATTGTAGGAGATAGGAATGGAAGTTGGTCAAGTCTGCATTGCTTTTTCCCACATGGTATCGATGTGCAATATCCTTTTCTTCAAGGACTGTCACTGTTGAAACACCTATCTACCAGAATATACCCCATCCCAGAAGCAAACCATCTCTCCAGATCCAGCTACATGGAGTAGAGATCAGGAGACATCAGACTAATGTTTCTAAATTAGAGTGCAACCTTCTTCTGAAGCAAAGACAGCCACTGGAGGTAATGGTGAGGAGTCTTAGTCTGAGAAGACTTAAAGGACTTAAATATGAAGCTGAACAGTTTTGTCCAAAACTTATCATGCTAGAAAATGGCTTTATTCCTAAAGATTCAGATTTCTACAAATCAGTAGCTAGACCAACAGTCTGACATACAAACTTTTTTATGGAAATAACTACAACGTGACTAGAGATAATTTTGCTAGCTAGCCTCTGAGAAAACAAAAATACCTCAGCCATCTTTATTCATTCACTCTATTTTTTACAGCGTTTGGAAGATTTAAAATTTGTCTTCAATTTATTATATTAACATTCAAGATGAATCCTAATACTGATTTCTATTGTAAAGCATTTGAGAGATCTGCAGCAAAACTGCATTTCCATTTCTCAATCAACAGCCTCTTATTTGATGCCATCTGAAAAGCCAGAATGGCAACTTCTATCTTTGAAGTAGTTATTTTCACTTTATTATTGAGTGAATGCATATACTGCAATGTGCAGTAAACATATGAAGAGGAATAATTTTTAAATCCCTCTATTAATCCAATACCAATTCCCAATATGACACTTTCCTACGCTGCCTGCCCTCAAAACATGAGATAAATTTCAATGTTATTTGAACTACATCACAAGAGAGAATATGTTAACCCTGTGTGTCCAATTTTAGCCACAATTACACTAAGATTGATATGTAATATCTGAAAGTACTGTAATACTGCTTGAAACATAATTTGGCAGTCCTTTCTGGAGTAAATTTAAGGCATATGTTCTATTCCACCCGATCAAGTAGAGGGAGAAGAGTAAATGTTTTTTATTTGAGAGACAACTGAAGGAGAACTAGCCAAACTACAAAATACATGAAAGTCAACTAATAACAAAAAGATCCTTTGATTCAATTGGTAAGATAAATAGTAAGTCTTTGACAAAAGCCCTATCTAAACATATAATAGACAAAATTGGAGTTACAGGAATCTAAAAATGTCTTCAAGAGGAGAATAAGCCAAGCAGATGCACCAGTAGTTTCTAAAAACAGATGAAAAGGGAAATTGGAGTACAGTTTCCAAAACATCACACATTGCTTAATTTTCTTAAGGGAAACAGACAAATAGCAGATCTCTTCATGGAAAGGGTGATGCAGTGGTCAGCAAAGATTTTTTCAGTTCTAACAAGCATTAGGTACTTTAAGTAGCAATTCCCTTCCTGCTGTGATGGTCCATTTCACCTGAGCCTTTGTCTTCTGAACCCATCTGCTTCAGGCTTCTTTTCCAGCGTGATTTAGATGGATGCCCAAAGCTGACCTCCCAGAAGAGTTACATGAACATTTGGATGCAAGTGGCTACTCTCAACATAATGCTGATATCCACAAACAGTTGGATGAGGGATGTTTATAATTGAGCCTCATCTTTTTTTTGTTTGCTTGTGAGCAGTTTCTTTTATGTTCTGTTACTGAAGTACATGTGTCGACTGACTTAAGAGGACAGCCTTGTAAATTAGATCTTTGATCTCAAGAGTTTATTTTATCTTTGCAGCAAAGAAAAGTGAATTGAATTGGCTGGCAGAACTAAGCCCTCTCTTGTCTCTGTTCCACAGCTGCTGCATCCTTCTGGGGCCATCGTAACTTCCACTTCCACCGCTAGATACTCTTTTGTTAAACAATTAAAAAAGGCTTCTCCAACATCTCATCATAACCTGCAGTACAATGCTGAAAGCTTTACAACTCCTGGTTTATTATAAAAAGCATGCATCATGCTCAGACTGTTTTACTTCTGGAGAAGGGATGTATTTGATAAACCACTGAGCTGCAATACAACAAAGCTCTGTGATCTACCCTCATCAGAAAGTAAACTTTAATATAATATTCACCAATTTTTTGGGAAACACTGTCTAGAAAGACACTGCATGGAAGGCTGTAGACTAAAGAGAAGTACCTGCCCTGAGATGTTGGAAGTATGTGATCCATTGCTACTCTCTATTATTTATGTTAATGTATGGAGGCATTTGCATGAGGGACCATGGTGCTACCTATTCCATGTACACAAAAAAAGACTACAGGGCATAATACCAATAGAGTATCTGATTCAGGTCACCATATGATGGTGTCATCGTATCCTTACCACCTGCACTTCATTTAGTTTCCATATTTTCGTAAGTGCAAATACTACAGAAATAACGTTCAATGAGAACTGCTTTACGTGTCCTTTCCCCAACCCTTTCCTTAGTTTGGTGTAATTTTACTACATGTTTTCCCTTCTGTTCTACTAAAAGAAGTAATGAACACCAGGGCATTGCCATTTCCTACTAGGTAAATATGTGTAAAAAACTAATAATTTTTAATAGCTTCAAAGTAATTGCAAGTAGAACAGCCAGTCTTAGTCAGGAACTATTGCACCTTCCATGGAGGCTGAAAAACTGTCCATTAATATGTTTCAGAAAATAAAGTTTAAAGCATTGTTTTTTAGGATTTCTACTGAATGATTAAAATCACTTATACAGGGAGGGAAAAAAATCTGTTTTATGAGGGACTGCAAGCACAGAAGTCAAAGTAGCACTTTGGATCTTACTGGTTTTTTGATCATTAATCTGGCACATGCAGGAGAATTAAAAGAGCCTTACTCATTAGCATCATATAGTCAGAGAAAATCTTCACATACCTGCATGTAGAACCTAAAATGTGCGCTCCAGAACTGAACAGTGGGAAGCTGTGCCTAGATCAAGGTTACTCTTACATCACTGGCATCTGAAAATGATGAAATTCTGGGTTGACAAAAATCTCCATTTCATTCTTTGGACAATAATATTTCCAAGTTAACTGACTGTCCACATAATGGGAACAGCATAGTGACTTTTCTCCTCTTCCAGTAAGCATGAATACTTGGCATTGCTTCTTTGCAATGGCTGTGATTCAGACAGAAGAAGGGCTAAGAAAGGGTCTGTGGGAACAGAACCCTCTTGCAGAGTGGAGCAGAGTGAAGGTCTCTTTTCAGAAAAGAGTTTCATCTGTGTGAAGGATGTTGAAAAGAAAGAGGTAGTTCTCTTGCAGACTCAACGGACATAAATATCTAGCTGGTAAAGAAAGAAGATGATTTCAGTGGAGGATATAGGGAGATCAGTAATTTTTCTTAGTTTAAGGAATTTAACATATTGATGGGAAAAAAATCAGGCCTAACATATCTCCTCCTAGCTTTGTGAGCTCATTACAGAATCTCAAGCTTAGCACTGCTGAAGAGCTGCCGTACAGCAGGTGGGCTGAACAAACCCAGCTCCACTTACTAAACCTTCTTACAGCACCAAACTGGAGCCAGCCTTTGGAATATACAGAGGATTTTCTGCCTCTGTTGCTGCAACAGACACTCTGTAGCTTCAAATGGAAATCTGGTTAATCTAGAATTGCCCTGCCATTGGCAGGAGTTGCAGTTAGCTAAGAAGGGAAGGACTTAGCCTAGGAGTTGCACTTCTGGTTCCTCTCCATACTTGCTAGGCTGAGCAAAGGAAATCCAAAGCAAGATGAACTGTCATGTCATAACAAAAGGGTGGTTGTGGGACGGAGAGCGGTTTCTCAAGTGCAAGTTTTATGCTATTGTTTGGATCAACCCACTCATCTTGCCCAGGAGACTGCTTCAGTGCTTTTGTGAACATAACAGGTTCTCCACCTAAAAATGCAATGAGCTGTGTGTTATTTTTGAGACACTGTAATTACCATGGTGAATATGCCGTTAGCCTTTTCCTTTTAGTTGCTCTAGGGTCAAAAGCTCTCAGCTGTGACCACACAAGTGTATATTTGCCACCTGCAGGACTGCAGTATCAGGGTTTGGGTCATACTTTAGAGAAAACATCAGAAATGGGATCTGTAACCACTTCCTTGACTGACCTGCTGGACACACCATTTTCTGGTTCCACTTCTGAGTTTGTCACCGGGGAGTTGTCTGAGAGGACCAGGTCTGCTGCTCTGGATGCAATTATTCTTTGATTTACCTTTGTACACGTGGGCTTCACTCCCCTTTTCCTATGCTTAAAATTAGACTTTTCCAGAGACTATGTTTACAACTCTTCCAGAGGAAATAAGAAGTGTCTTGTTATGTTTGATTTATTAGAAGTTCCATAAGGAATCTATCACACAACACAGAGTACAACTCTTGCAGAGAAAATGTAGAGAACTGCAAACAAAACTCTCCCATGAGCTACAGTAACTCTACATAAACTATTTAGTAAAGGAGTTCAGGCCTAGTAATATGTCCAGTCATGGCAGTGACAGAGCTCCCATTTACAGCACTTCACTGGCCCAGGATCACACTTCTCCTTTATTATTAGTTCTGGAGCTGACAACCTGTCTTAATCCTAATATTAATGACATCAACTATGAAATATCTTTCAGTTCTAAATTAATTTACATATCCATGCATAACACAAAGCAAGCAGTTCTACTGAAGTTCTCATTATTATATACAGAATATACAGAAAAGACAGCCAGGGTGGTTTACTCTTGTTAGATGCAGATTTTACCCTTTACAAAACACGACGAAGGATGAAGGCCAAATGTTTAACCTACTGTCCACTTTTCTCATCATGGGTGAATACAACCTTCTCCCTACTCTGCTGCTCCTTTTCCTTTGAAAGGATGCTTGTGAGTGTAACAGAACACAGTTCTGACAAGATGTAATTATTTTAGATAAATTGTCTAACTTTTGGCAAGAAATGAATGCACAAAATTACATGCCAAGTCAACTAGCAAAGAAAGAACAAGTATTGTGAGTTTGTTCAGTCTTCAACAGTGTTTTGCAGTTCTGCTTCTAGACCAGCTGAGCTGCAGAAACATTTCAGATCTGAAATGGAAAAGTTGAATGGAAACACACTATTTGCAGAATGATTAATTTTTTAATGATTAAATATAAATCGATCATGAAAATTAAATTTAGTGCTTCCGGTATGTGTTAACTAAAAAACTAGCACACAAACCACTTCTAAACAACTTGGTAAAATCAATTCTTCCTTATAGGAGTTGTGAGAACTTCCCAGCTCACAGCCATAGGATCCTCAGAGCAGAGCCATGGATAACACCTAAAGCACCACACAGAATATATCAAATGAATGTGCAATATATTTCATCAAAAGGACCCCTATTTTAAATGACACTGAAAAGATCTGCAAACTGATTTTCCAAGTTCAAGCTTCCATGAAGTCTGAATGATCACAGCTATAGTAAACAATACAGGTGAAGCTGAGTAATAATTCTCACACATAAGAAACAACTCACTGTTATTTAGCACGTTTTTATTGGACTGCAGCACAGATACTGTTCCTGAATCAATAACTTCCAAACATTTATGAACACAGCTGTCAAAAATATTAAATACATACATTTAAAAAAATCTAAACCACGAATATTTAACAACCTAAGATGTATTCACAACGTAATTTCCCCATCATTTACAGTATTTCTCTCAAAAACTGTAAGAGGATGCAAGTCTGAAAATATATGTATTTTAAGCTACCACAGAGCATAGAAAATATACGAAAATATCCACTAACGTTTGGCACAATACAAATATTCTACCCCGCGAGAAAAAACAAGTGGTTTTTTGTGTGACACAGATCAATATTCATCAAAAATCATGATGTTAACTCAGAGAGCTGTTGCTCATGCAACAGCAGCTCTGGTTTTAGTTGGGGAAAAACATGCTTAAAGCTTGTGAGCAGGCGACACAGTGGTCTGTGAGAATACTGTTTAGGTACTTAGCCATTTAATTTAGCTGGATAAGAAACAATGTAATGTTTTCCTGTTGTTAAACATTGCCATGTGTATCTCTGGCACACAAATTGAAAAAAGAAGGGTGTGACCATTAAAAGTACGTGTCCTGAGATTTCCTTCTTCAGGGGGCAAAGAGGTTAAAATGGAAAAGCTGATCTGTGTATAAATCAGGAACACATGTGGTAATGAGAACAAACAGCAGCCAACAGGCAGGAGGGGAGGACTTCTCCACGCACAACATGAGATGGACAGAAATACCATCTGTTGGAAAGGGAGCAGAGCAACTGATTTTCACCTTGAAAATGCTAAATTTTACCAGTTCTATCAAGTTTTCATAATTATTTAAATAGTCGCAATTAACTCTGAATTTTAAAACTTGGTCTAACTGAAAAGCTGTCCAGGAATGCAAAGCAATATTGCTTTAGTGTTAATAGTGGTTTCTATTTGTAGAAAATCAGAGGTGATCTTAACACATGCAACAGGATCTACATGTTTAGTATCTGAGTAAAATAACAAAACAGTGCAGGTGTGTGTAAACTTCATCTTAAAGTTCTGAAATGTTTGTGTCTGCAGCCTACCTACTGGAAGTAGATACCAACAACCAGTCTCAGGCTGAAACAATTTTGCTTGATTTCTTTGGAGATAACCAGAATATTTAACATAGTAAGTTACAGTTCACTTAAAGCTAAGAAATATAATACGGTTGTGAATAAGAATCCTTTTGACACAATTCATCTGAAACACCAGTGGTAGTCCCTCAAAATACTAAGTCGATTAAAGTAAGTCTGAATCTTCACCTTAGGACTTTTTCCTTGACACAGACAAAAATACTAAAGAAAACATTACGGATCACAGAGCACTGAATTTTCAAGGGTAAAGTCATACCAAAATCTTGATAAATTATCATTGATGTCGTAGGTGAGCAATCGGTCAGGAACGTCATTACGGGTGCCCTGTACTGCTAACACATGTGGTGCTAGGGCAAAGGGTACGTCACTCAGAAGATCTGACATGAAAGGGCTGCTTTCCAAATTTTGACTCCTTCCATTTCCCACCTCGGCACTTGATACACTCAACTGAGATCGGTGCCCTGTATTTATCTAAAGAGAAGAGAAAAGCAGAAATTTAGACATCATGACTCAGGCAGCTAAGGCTTTGTGCTTAGAGCCATTATGACCTACAAATACATGGAGAAAATAAAGTAATAAATAAAAGCAGTTTCAGAGTTTGGTTGAAGTACATCTGAACAGCAGCTCTCGATTCATGTTTTTTGGGTCAGGTTGACTTGAATCAATGCTAAAACAACAATGCATTTTTTTTTGATGATTAGTAACATTCCTCAACCTATTGTTACTCTGCATTTATGAAACCCATAAGTCTGGCGGGACTTTTTGTCATAATGTCCAGTCTTGATTAGGGGAATTGACTTGCATTAAAACTCCTTTCAGAAACTGATGAAGCTCTGTGTTTTGTTCCCCTTATGCCTTTTCAGAAGTTGTCCAACAAACGCATGACTGATGATTATAAAACACTCCTTTCCCAGTTATTTCAAAGTATTAATGATATTGCTTTCCAAATTGAAATGAAATTGCAAAATTGGAATAGCAACAGGAATTGCAATATATGCATTGTCAAACACGTGCATTATAGAAAAAGTCAACAAAACTTAAAACAAACAAAAGCAAAAACCCCCAAACCCTTGACTCAAAACCAACAATAAAATAAAATAAAATAAAATAAAATAAAATTAAATAAAATTAAATTAAATTAAAATAAAAATACCAACCAATACCAACCCTGCTGTATAACAGTCAATATAATTTACAGAAAATGCCAGCAGATAGGATGCTGGACCCAATATACTTGCAAGCTTTGATACTGGCCTACCAATATGACCTTATTAAGTGTCTATCCTAAAACTTCTATTGTTTTAAAAACAGAGACAAGACTATTTACTCTGCCTCTAGGAATCAAATCTAACTTTACTGTTTATAGCAATAAAATGCTATCCAAATTGATACCTCTCACATAATCTCTAGGAATAAGATGTTTGTTATATGGACTTTTGTATAAGCACACATATGGGAATCTTCAGTGATTTTGCTCAAAAGTGATTAACAAGACAGGTCAAAGCCAAGAACATTAGACTGAAGTTCTGACTTTTTCCTTTCAACCCTCCATACATAGCACACAGCCAGAAAAATCCAAAGCTTATGTTGTTATTAGGGAAGGGAGAGCACTGAAAGCTTTAAAAGCTAACTTGGTGTTCAACTTATCATAAGAGTTAAATGGATCTAGTTGCATGAACAGTGCTTTCATCCTAAATTTTTCCATGGTTTTTAGGGAGCTGTGCTGCTCAAGATCTGATGTGTCCTGGAGGTGATAATTACAAAGAACCTGAAGTTGTAGCTGTTTGGCAGAAGGATGTTTCGGGTGGTGAGGTGGTTTGTTTTCTATCCTGCGAGTAACTAACACTGCTAAGCATTTAGCCAAGTAAAAGTCACTCTGTCTGCTTCTCAGAGGAAGGACTGGATTTGACTTCAATGCAACCTGAGCACTACTCATTCCACACATAACCCATCATTTCATCTACTAGGACAGATAAGCAAACATTAAACCTTCTATTAAACTGTCAACAATGAAATAGATAATCTTGCCAATCTATGTCAGTTCAGAGTCAGTACTTAGATGACTGAGGAAGCTCACGCCTGCATAAGCTACTGGGTCAGAATAGGTTAGTGGTGCTTCACACTCTGAAATGGACTCTCATTTGGAAGCTTTTGTTTATACTCATGAAGACTAGAAACTTAAAGCTTAAGATACACTTCCCCAAATCAGTAATTGTTATATCACAGGATAATAATGTAAAATTTCTTAAGGTTAAGAAGTTATATTAAAAGGAATGACTGCTACATGTAAATACTAACCTTATTTGTTATGATCCAGTACAAAAGATGCGCGAATGAGCTCAAAGGAGTCAAGTGAAGAAAACATCTTTCTACTGAGCTGCTGGGATTCATTTCCCAGTAACAGAGCCTGTTTGACTTTTCCCCATTTCTTTCAGATCACCTTCTGGATAGTTGCTATTAAAAAGTTATTTTATAGATATGAAAAAGGAAAGAGTAGTCCCACCTTTGTCTATTCTTCTAGGCCACTTCAGAGCCCTCTGGAGACAGACGGGGTATGTCACTGGGTTTCTCCTACTTTAATAATATTCTCTAAGTTATTGTAATACTGACACATCTGTACTACATAACCCCTGAAGGTACAGTTTACAGAAGATAAAACGTCAGAAAGACTGCATAGTTCTCCTACTGCAGCTTTCCAAGCTCTGAGCAAAACAAAACCAGGCAATAGCACCATAAGTCTGTAAGTTCAGGAAAAACCCTAAACCATCTTGTACTTGTCTGTTCTAATCAGCACAGTTATCTTCAAGTGGAAGATCAGCAGCTCTCACTTTAAAGGGGATCTTAACTTCTATAGCTGCTGACTGATAACAAACACTTAGAGGAAGTCTTCCTTCTTGTCATGGCCAAATAGACTCAAGGTGTGCATCGTAACAAAATTCATAAACATCTTCTGCAGACATATTCTTTTGCTAAGAAAACTGCCACACAGAACACTGATTTTAAGATATTTATCTGAAAACTCCCACAATACTTCAAATAAGTACTTAATTTTGTAGCTGTCATAAACTTAAAAACTTCCCTTAATTTCTACACTGCACTGCACTTTCCTTCTTGAAAGAAATAACCTGTGGAGAATTTATGGAGGTGCTGGTATTTGCTTGTGTTAAATCAGTCCCATATTCTGAAGGAGAGAGTGGAGCCAGAAAGCCCCAAATGGAATAACAGGAAAAGGTTACATCGAGGAATCAATTAGACGAGATCTTCAAAGACCATTCTGCTTCCCCCCACTCCCACATTCCAGGGAAAAATGATCCTTCCCTTGCTGTCGTATTCCCATAGCTCAGATGATAATCAGAAATCCCTAGAATCTAATGTTTATTTTGTTTGGCAAACTATACTTTTATGAACACCTGTTTATATCTTTACTGCCCAACAAGATGGATGAACTCAATTTACAATGCAAATTGCACTATCACGTGGCAAAACTAACTTCAAAGAAGGAAAAAAAAAAAATAAATAGAGAGAGCACAAAGTATCTTGGATCTTCTTTTTTCCCCCTGAAACTTTACGTTTGTTAGAAGGGTACGAAATGGGCAGCCCCATAAATGAAAACCCTTTCTGCACACAGGAGATACCATGTATTACAATGACAGAGCTTTTCCTACTCTCAGGTCCCTCTCCACATTTCAAAGCAAGACTGCAGTAAGGAAGGGTGAATTACATTAGAATTATTTTACTGTTCAACATCACTTAACCACACTCAATCTCTGCATAGTGTCAGCAAGGTTCTTCATTGTCCATATATTCTGATCCTACTTGAATAGTCAAAACAGTATCATAAATAAAGCCCAAAATGGCTGGGAGCAACATAGTACAGAAAAGCCAGGAACAAAGAAAAGTGTCAGGTCCGTATAACAAATTCCATAAGCTGATCAAGGATCCAATGGTCTCTGGCTCCCAGTATACCCAACCCCTCCCGAGAAGATCTTGGGCCCAGTATGACAAGATCCGTTTACAGCAGAAATGAGAAAAGGACTCAAGATTTCCTATTTCAGTTTCACATATAAACCACTACTATCTCTCCCATGAAAATGTGTATTTTTCACTATCTTAAAATGTTCACATTCCTTTTTCATTTATAGCAAGTCATGTTTTATGTTACTATTACTGTGCTGACATCCCAACAAATGATGCAATGGGAAAAATACAAAACCTGGGAAGGATGATTTTTTAATGTAGAATGCAAAATCTAAATCTGGTAGAAAAACTCTGGACAAGGTTTACCTGGAAACTTAACTGAAGATAGGCTGCTGTAAAACTCTGCCATGTTTGCAGTTTAAGTCCTGGAATATTCTGGAGCCCATTTCTTTATCTAGTGCACAGTGTGTCACACATGTTATGGCATAAAGACACCCTTTAAATGGGGTGAGGCATATGCTGGAGAATCCGCATAGTGAAAAAACCTTGACGAAGCCAACCTGACCATCAGGCTTTTATAGTGACTGCGGTAATGTAATGAAGAACTGGACACAGTAGCAGAGAACATCCATCTCCCATCAGTGCTGGGATTGCCCAAGCTGGTTACAATGCAGACACCAGCACAAAGCTATGTGATGCAATCAAAGTCAAGGTTATGAAGTGGCTTATGTTTTCATGCATGCATTCTTCCAGCATATATAGAACTGCAAGTCCTAGAGAATTTGATATCCCACATTAGTCACACTGGTTTCTACTTTAATGCCTAACTTATTTACCCAGAATATAATCTATTCAGAGCATATTCTCTGGACATTAGCTAAACAAAGCACTGCCAAATTCTATGACACACAATCCTGTTATGAGAAATACTAACTGAATGGACACCAAATAATATACATTTCACCAAACAACAGGGAGTCAGAAAAAACAGGTAAAATTACAGGAGGTATGGTAATCAAATTTAATTTAAATAAGCAAGGTGTGTGTGTGTATATATATATACACATATATGGTAGCTGGCCACCAGATAACAATTGTGCTCTGACAGCATGAGTGCTATATGTTATTTCAAAACTTAACAAAGTATAAACTTATCCTCCAAGGCAAATTCTTCCTTTTTGCTAAAAAAAAAAAAACAAACAAAAAAACCAAAAAGAGAATTTCTCAGCTGCCTTTAGAAACATCTAATTTGCTGCATCTCTGCCTGCTAACCATAAAGTCTGCCAAGAGCCTCATAAGGAAGAAAACATGCATAGCTTACAATGTCCTGAAAAGCTGGATTTACAGTGCTCTGAAGGAGCATCAAAGATCAGTGCTAGCATTGCTGTAATCTAAACTATCAAACAAGGTTTTCTAACAAGAAGTGATTCATTAAAAGAAATTTCTGTAAAAAAAAGGGGGGGCAGGGGAAATTTTCCAGAAGCAGACCAATTTCCCTTAAAAAGAGAGCCTTGAGAAACAAACAGTATATTCAATCTTCTGGAACATTTAGTAAATATCCAGCAATACCATAATTATGACAGAGACCTACAGAACTACTGGTGATATAAAAATATTAGCTTCATTTCAGGCAATTTTGTGGTATTACAGAAAACACTGTATCATAGTGCATCTCAGATTTTTTTTAGCATTATGCAGTTATTTCTGATGTATCTAGAAAGGGAAATTCTTTTAGGTGATTGCTCTTCCATTTGCATTTCAGTTGATGCTTTTTAGGGTATTCACTGGGCTTTTTTAGGAAATTTGTAGGAATTGCAGAGGGAGCATCTCCCCTGATGATAATGATTCGCTTTTCAAATCATAACAGTAATGGCAAAGTGAAACAGAGGAGGAAAAGAACATTATTCACAAGGTGCTCTGAATGTTTAGTGCTTCATATTAAAAAATCAAAGCTAGGAGAAAGGATTAGTAAAGGAGATCAGCTGGAGGTGGGGGAAGTGTACATGACATGATAGTTTTTAAATGCCACAAAAATCCCAACTCAAAACATCAACAACAACCCCCCCCAACACACCAGTAAGTGTGTGACCTATATCCTTACAGAACTGTAAGAAAGGAAGAAACACACCAAGACAAGCACAATACAGATGCCCCTGAGATGCCTCTGAAAACCTTACGTGAGTCATGAGAGCTGCTGTTCTTTCTAGTCTTACTCAAAAGTTTAGTCAGCAACCCCTCCAAGGACTCAAGAGAAAGGTGATTTCCTTCTACAAGCATAAAAGCAGGTGGAGGTAGTAGTGCCGGAGACCTTGCAGTGGCTCATTGCTGTATCCAAATGGCTTCTGGTCACATTCTTTCTTTCTTTCTTTCTTAACAGAAATGTAGTGAATGGGATTGTAATACTAGCCTAAAACTTGTATTGCCACTGGTTCCAATAGGACAGACTTCCATGCCTGAAAGCTTCAGGCCAAGATTGAGTCCTTGGAGAGGCTTTCAGAAGCAAGAATGGCTGTCAATGGAAATCAGCTTTCCCATTTGCTTTGGGCTCTTGTTTCCAGCTTCTTACGACTCTCATTCTGTAATAGAGCAGTGATTTGTCTTTCTTAAAGAGCTCCTGCTACCTGTAAAAATTTTGTGTGGTCAGTAGGCAGCATGGTTTTTGTCCATTTATCAACATAGCTGTTCAGAGTAAAGCAGAAACAGATTTTAAAATAATCATTTAGGAACATTTTTACTCATTTGTGGCATACTTTTTTGATATTTTTTTCACTTTCCTCTTTAAAGCAAGCTTTTCAGACATTTCTTAGACTAGAACAGAATCAAGGCCAGGTTAACGTTGCTGAAATCTTAAAGAAAAAAATTGTAAAGAAACAGTGAAAAGTACTCTGACATTCTACAGTTTTTCATTATTATAGCAAAGCTCCCCACAGAGTATCCTGGCCTTCAAAGAACAGTAGGCAAATCTGATAAATCACATATTCAGTATCAATAATGATGTACATTTGTACATCCTTATTGGCATTTAAGCAACTAGATAAGTGCAATTATTCAGAACCAGCTTTTTCTCTAACAAATTGGTATTTTAAATGCAGAATGAATTTTCTGTAATTAGACCATGTTCCTTGCCCTTCCAAATAGCTAAAACTGGTAATGTCTGCAGATGAGAAGAATTGTGAGACTGCCATTTGAACTCTGGATACTCTGAATGTTCCATGGTTCAAGTGTGTTAGTTTCAGTATCCCAGTAAATATGAGAGATGCCTCTAGTATTATTCATGAAACACTTACAGAATACAATCCTACTCTGAAAATTATTCTCAGGTACCACGACAGGCTGCATTACAAGTGCCTGAACAATCTCATTTGTTCATCCTAGGAAAAAGACCTTTTTTTTTTTTTCTCCTTTGTTAACAATTTCACAAACTCAAAACAGAACAAGATTAGCATTCTATTTTTACTTAATCCCCCATAATAACAGTTGGGCACAGGAAATATTTGCAGGGGTGGTGGTAATAAATTTAGCAAATATATTGACCTCATGAGCAAAATTGTATAATGATATTTTTATTCCTAATTCCTACTTCTATTCCTTCACTCCTAATTCCTATTATTTAATTACTTCATCCAATAATGTTTTTAAAGACAGAGAACCATAACATCTTAAACATGAGAAACTATAAAATTAAACAGGGACAATATGCAATATGAAGAAAGACTGCAGAACTAAGAGAAAGCACAAATAAGAATGAAGCAGAAAAGGAGTCTACATTTTTATTAAAAATGCTTAATTACCCACCATAACTAGAATAATTATTCTCTTATCTGTCCTTCTATCCCAATTTTAGCATTTTCGAATCTGATAATTGAAGAGCTGTACCAGCTGCGCCCCCACTGCAGCAGGCTTCCTGTTCTTGCTGCCACCCTGTGCCTCTCTGAGGCCCCTGAGCTTAGGGCACTGCCCTAACAGGTGAATTCTGTACAAAGTTCTCTTCTGCAACATGAGTATCGTAAGAATTATCTCAGAAGAAAGAGAGAGGTGTGTGCTCAGTAAGGAACAGTTTATCTAGTTCCTCTTTTCCTTTGAAGTACTATGCAAGCTATTCATAGCAAAGACCTCATACATTATAATAAGCAACATGAACAATATTCGGCACGCTGTGTTTCTACCAGTGCCAGGAAATGTTACTAACTAGGCCAGATTTTTCTTTTCTGTAGCATGTATGCTGAAAGATTAAAAAATCATGAAAATTACTATAGTAAGTAAACTGTCAGCCAGAAGAACTGTAATTGAAAATGCAGGCAGCTCTAGACATCCAGCAGCGCATTCCAAAGCCACAAATCAGATGTGACGGGCAAGTCAATATATTGTAAAATGAATAGAGAAATCTGATAAATGCTGATAATGGATTTGTTCTGTAACTTCGGTGTCATCCCAAAGCACAAAGTACCCACATTCACTTTGCTGCTACCTTCATTCCTGATGCAATAGGAACTCGGGTAATTTTATAGCCAGAGAATATACAATTTTTATAAAACTTTAACTGCGTATGAAATTGACAGTATTAAGATAATCCTTTTTAATTTAGCCACTACATTTGGTAGATAGAATCATAGAATAGTTAGGGTTGGAAAGGACCTTAAGATCATCTAGTTCCAACCCCCTTGCCATGGGCAGGGAC
>JANRGW010030424.1:0-29766 GCA_024733675.1 Psilopsiagon aymara | reverse complement strand
CTGTCCAACCTGGCCTTGAACACCACCAGGGATGGAGCATTCACAACTTCCCTGGGCAACCCATTCCAGTGCATCACTACCCTTACAGTAAAGAACTTCTTCCTTATATCCGATCTAAACTTACCTTGTTTACGTTTGAACCTGCTACCCCTTGTCCTATCACTGCAGTCCCTAACAAAGAGTCCCTGTCCAGCATCCTTATAGGTCCCCCTAAGGTACTGGAAGGCTGCTACAAGATCTCTATGCAGCCTTCTCTTCTCCAGGCTGAACAGCCCCAACTGTCTTAGCCTGTCTTCATGCAGGAGCTGCTTCAGCCCATGACCACTCTCGTGGCCCTCCACTGGACTTGTTCCAACAGTTGCATCTCCTTTTTAGTGTGAGGACACCAGAACAGTACACAATACTCCAAGTGAGTTCTCACAAGAACAGAGTACAGGGGCAGGATCACCTCCCTCGATCTGCTGGTCACACTCCTTTTGATGCAGCCCAGGATGCGGTTTGCTTTCTGGGCTGCAAGTGCACACTGCCAGCTCATGTTCATTTTCTCATTGACCAACACCCCCAAGTCCTCCACAAGGCTGCTCTGAATCTCTTCTCAGCCCAGCCTATAGCTGTGCCTGGGATTGCTCCAACCCAGGTGTAGGACCCTGCACTTGACATGGTTATGAGGTTGGCATCAGCCACCTCACAAGTGTGTCAAGGTCCCTCTGGATAGCATTCCTTCCCTCCAACCTATCAACTGAACAACCTAGCTTGGTGTCATTGGCAAACTTGCTGAGCGAACACTCAATCCTACTGTCCATGTCACCAACAAAGATACTGAACAAGACTGGTCCCAGCTCTGATCACTGAGGGGCACTGCTTATTACTCGTCTCCAGCTGGACATTGAGCCATTGACAACTCTTGTAGACCAGGAGTTGTTGACAGAGACACAATGGACTATTTACTAAACCTCAGAAAGTTTCCATTATCATCAGAGGCAACCGTAGCTCGTTGATCTTTTTCGTTCAGACTGTTGATTATGTCCTAAGTATATGTACTTTTCGTCTCTTGTCACTGTTCACTTCCTGCTGAAATTTGCCACCAGAGCAGAAGCTGTGAGCTGAATAAAATCAAATTGAGGATTCAGCACTTTGGAAACACCTTGAAACTTCTCTGATTACTGAATCATTGATTTTTCTTTCTGAAAGAAAACTGATCCACAGTTCTCTAGTTTTTTCCACTATTTGCATGGAAAAAGAGGAAAAGGAATTTCACTTGAGAATTTAGACACCAGTGAAATAAACAAAATGGGATGACACTCACCTTATAAAGAAAGAGAAAATAAGAAGGTATAAGTGGTAGTCAATCAGTAATGAAGAGAGAAGGAAAAAAGAAAAAAAGAACAAAGACCAAATCAGACTAGAAGAGAACAATGATATTTAAAGCAAGAAAAGAGGCACAGTGACCTAACAATCAATGGAAAATGGTGGGATAGATAGCAGAACTGAATGACCCTAAACAAGAACATTTTCACTGCATAAGCAGAAAAAAAAAAATATGGCAAAGGTG
This sequence comes from Psilopsiagon aymara, assembly GCA_024733675.1. Classification (NCBI taxonomy): domain Eukaryota; kingdom Metazoa; phylum Chordata; class Aves; order Psittaciformes; family Psittacidae; genus Psilopsiagon; species Psilopsiagon aymara. The sequence goes on along the minus strand of JANRGW010030424.1, from coordinate 28,214 downwards.
TAAACAGATGATGTGTAAAAGGTTGAAAATGGGTAGGGTTGGTTGAAAATGGGTAGGGTCGGTTGAAAATGTTGAACAGGGTAGGGATCCAGCAGCAAATACAGCAAAGCTTGTACATAAGATAAACAAAGGTAATTGAAAAAAGAAGTAGCAGAATGTAATTGTAAATAGACATTCATCTCTAAGATATGGGTTCTGAGTAAGCAAGACATTTAAATGGAGATTTCTTTTTTCCAGTCTGAAAAGTTTGTTTCATGAAAAAAAAATTAATTGAAGTAATAAACTGCTTTGCATTGTGATTGTATATACAAAGCTGGAAGAATAGTAGTTGGCATCAATTATGCTATACTCTTGGGAATATTTTGATATGAAGTTAAATTTCTAGACACCCATTGAGAGTGAAAGGTAGAAAATAAAAACTGGTAAAAGAACGTGCTTATCCAGACAAGGTGCAACTGGTCTCTTGAACTTATATTCACATTATTGCATAGACGCCAAGTTTTTTGCATTTTAGGAAAAAAGGGTTAGACATTAAGTTAGCTAGCAAGGAAGTCCAAATTAAATGGTAAGGGTTTAAAAACAAAACCAAACCCACAAAATATGAAATTTTGTAATTATTTGAAGGTGGATGTAACTTTTCACTAGCTAACAAATAGGAAGAGACATTACCATTTCAACCTTTCATGGGATATCTTTCTCTGAAGCAACTGGGATGGCCAGTTTAGCTACTTTGAAATATCTGATGGACATTGCATTGTCTTGCTTACTTGCCTTTTCATGTAATGCAAGAAAAAACTCTTTTATAGCCTGTAAGAATTATTTTCTTTGCAAAGCTGCTAACTGCAGATGAAGAGTTCATATACCCTCTATACAGGGAGATGAGCACTGTCATCTCTGAGAACCAGCTCTGCTAAATATTAGTTATTAAATTTTTCTTTGTGTTGCTAAATTCATTGATGGGATTTGAAGCAGTCTAGGAAGCAATGTTATTTTTATTGTGAAAATATACGAATTACGTATATGGCATTATACCACAGCATGTCAGCACAGACTGGGGCCATTAGTCTTCCGCCTATGTTTCAGCCATGAAAGGGGGAAGAACGACAACTCACAGTAATAATCTTGTCCCAGAAAGTTATACTCTATGGGAAGAACTCCATCTTGTCCCACAAATTTATAGTTTATGGGAAAGAATCATTGTATTGCAGGGGTATCTACCTATTGCAAATACTTGCTTACATGACAGAAAAGTAACTCTTAAACCATTGGTTAAAATCACCTTGTATTGTTTTTTTGTTGACAATATCTGTGAACATGCCTCATAAAATTGATAATTGAATCACATTGTATCAAGAACAATCATACACTATTACTGGTCTAGTTGAAGATGCACCTGTTCACTGGAAGAGAGGAGGTTGAGTAGATTACATTTGAACATCCCTTCCAACCCAAACAACTCTATGATTCTATAACTTTTTCGCTCTTTCTTTGGTACTTGTCTTAGACCCCTATACAAAATCTAAAGTAATTTTGGTAGTTAAATATTGCTTCCTTATAATATGAAATTAACTGTATCTAGAGAGAAATGTATATTTTAACCAGTTTTAAACAATATTAGAAGTTCCTCTAAGATAAAATAGATCTGTTTTTCTTGGTCACAGTTTAAAAATCCCTTTCTGTATGCCTGCCATACTAAAACTACATAAGTCTATACAAGTAGACTATGTTTCAACTGAGATTTGCAAGCAGAGAATACTCTTCTTCTTCAGTTTTTTTTCTAATTCTATGAAAAAGAACCTTTTATTGGACAAATGCTGTTCATTCTTACCTGTGTCCTGCAGGAAACCAATACAGATAGCTATTGTTAAAGCCTGCAGATACTCTTTTACAAGGTGATTACAGTTGATGAGAACATCTCTCTAGAGTAACAAGCAACTGTGTTTAAAGAACCAAGCCTGTATTTTTTGCTGGAGTATTGGTTGTAAGAAAAAGTGACATGAGAAGGGCCCAATGTGATGATCTAATTAATAAACACTAAGTATAAAAATAATGAATGATGTGAAGAGATAGAATACATTGATAGATAGCATCTTTGGTGCATGTCTTTTATTACACCAATTTCTACAAAAAAAAAACCAAAAAAAAACCCCAAAAAAACCCCAAACCAATAAACTTTAGTAAGCAACAAGTAAGATGGGACAGAAATGAAAAGAGACAGATGCTATAGAGGGTGTAGCAGACCCCTGCGAACTTCCATGTGGAACTCTACATACACAAAAGTGGCAAAACCCTAAGTGAAAACAGCTGTACTTCTATTTCTGTACTGTAGATGTTCATATACTGTAGTATTTCAGTTGTCATTTAGAAAGTAGTTGTTGATAAATTGCAAAAGGTTTTGCACTGTTTAAAGGTAACAGTAAATATTAACAAACACAATTTTTGAATCATAACCACTGAAACAAGTTTTCTCCAATGGCAAAATATGGAATCAAGTCCAAGTATATGTTTTTTTGAAAGTTGAAACTAGGTAATTTCTTAGATTATTGCCTTTTTAGGAAGTGTGTAGTATGGTATTTGTTAATCCAGCTCTATAAATATAAACTGAATGAAAAAGTCAGAGTGACATGCTAATCAAGGTACTTACCTCTCATAGCCTTTGGTGATTAATAATTGCAAAAATATTCTTTGCCTACTCCCAGTGTTATTGTAAGCTTGTATAGAAAACCATATGAAGATGAATCATGGCTGTAATAGTTTCTATTAATTATTTTTTCCTCTGTGAGTTCAAGTGATTATTGGAAGTGAAAATATATTTAACTATAGAACTGAAAAAAAAATATTCAAAATATGAAATCATCATAAAGTCCTCCATGTCAAGCAAAAAAAAAAAAAAAAACAAAAAAGAAAATCAAGTAAACTTTCTGATTGACAAAATAGAGAACTCAGAGGTGTGAAAAATAATATTAATCACTATGTACATAAATTAAAGATTTTCTTCAAATAAAATACACAAAAAGGTATTATAGAAAGTTTCCACATATAAATACTATATACATGACTTATTCTCAGGGTGCTTATTATAATTTCTGTAATTATGGTGACAAATAGAGCAAAACATCAAAATGCAGATAGCTCTCTTTTCAAAGTTAAAATGGAAAAGAACAGATTCAACTAGGCTTTCCCATGGAAAAGAACAGATTTGACTAGGCTTTCCCATGAAAAATAAAGTATGAATGTATTTGCATCTTCCTGTTTCCACAATATTGCTTTCTCTGTCAAACCATAGTCTATCTTTTATTCAGTTCCATTCCACATTCAGTAAAATTGTTTTATCCATCTTTTATAAACCCACTTTAATTAATTATTCTTTCATAGTTTTTCTTTTATACTACAGCATTTCTTATCTGTAGTTCCTATCTGTGAAATTTCCAGTTTTGAAAATCTCTTATTTTTAGGTCTCACAGTGGCCTTAACTAAAAATTACAAAAAGCCCTCAAGTAAAAAAAAAAAATCCAGACAGGATTCTATTTGTAGCATAATAGCATCTGTAATAAAGAAGATTCTGATAGGTTTTCAACTTTGCATATATTGAACTTTGGAGTTACATGATTGCTTAATGCTATATGGAGGATTTAAAAGCGTATTTTAGGTGAAGTAGATTTAATTTTTCTGTGACTATTGTTTTCTCTATGGTTGTCTAGAGAAATTAAGTCTCCTTTTTTTTTTTTTTTTCTTAGAATATTATTGGACATTGTTTTCTTGTTTAGAACCACACTAGGTTAATGACCAATATGCTGTAATACCAGGTTTCAATTTTATGCTAAGACAATCCAGTTCTTAACAATGATTTATGTGGTGCAGCTGTAAGAAATTTTTTAACTGACAATAAGCCATGAAGCAGTCGTTTCAAAAACTGAAGTGTTATTCTTTCGGTTTTATTCGTTTGTTTGTATTGTTTTCTGGTTTTGTGGGGTTTTTTATTTTCTTATTTCCTTTTTTTTTTTTCCCCCAGAGTTATAACCCTCACCACATAAACATGGTATTGTGCTTTTTCACAGAATCTTAGAAAGGTTTGGGTTGGAAGGGACCTAAAGGCTATCTAGTTCCATCCCCCCTGCCACAGGTGGGGACACCTTCCACTAGACCATGTTGCTCAAAGGCTCATCCAGCCTGCCCTTGAACATTGCCAGGGATGAGGCAGCCACAGCTTCTCTGGGCAACCTGTCTCTCCATCCTCATAGCTAAGATTTTTTTCCTAATGTTTAATCTAAATCTCCCATTCATCAGTTTAAAGCTATCCCCCCTTGTCCTATCACAGCATGCCCTTGTAATAAGTCCCTTCCTGTGATGTTATCTTTTTAATGAAAATTTTCTTGCTTAAACAAAGTGCTTTTTTCAGATTGGTCAGTTACTCCTTGTAATGAATTTGAAGGTAAAATTTCAAAAAGATACAGACCAGGACCAACTTTTAATGTTCTAAGAAAGCCTATTCACTGTTATCTGTTAAATGGACAGTCCTGAGAATAATTTTGTGATGATTTCACACTTTGCATTATGTCTCAGTGGTTTCCAAAAGTTATATTTAGCATTTTTGTAAAATATATATTCAAATAATGCAGGGACAATGAAAATGTTTGAAAGTTTCTGCATAGCTTTTTTTGTTTGATTGTCTTTATCAGTTAGAATTGCAAAAACTGTAACTGCTTAAATTGATGTGAAATTTGGGTCGCTCACTCATCCTCTCTTTAGGGAGATATTTTGTTTGCAATGATGATTATTTCCCTTAAAAGTTTTTTCACTCCACTATCATGATTATGGTTGCTCAGAACTTTTTTTTTGTCAGTGGCAAGCAAAATTACTCCTATATGGAATTAAGATAACACAGCCTAACCTATTCTTTGATGATTACAAAAAGGATAGCTAAGGGGACTCATAATAATGTATAATACACTTATTTATTAACTGTACATACTAGAAGCAGAAGTGGCAGACATGTAACTATAGATGTGCGTAGCTATTATCCAGTCCTAAATACGATGACAAACACTGGCTTCATTTTCTTACCTGCTGTCAGTAAAAGTAAGAAAATCTGTGAAAATTTATATCTTGAAACAATCGTGGTACTCAAAGTGTGAAAAAAGCATGTTAAACCCATGAATATTCTGCATGTGATAGAAAAAATCCTTGCTATAGTGGACTTTCTTAGTAATGTTTAGTAAAAGTGTTGCTTTGTAAGGAAAAGTAGTGTATTTTGAATTCACTGTATCTACCACATGAACAGTGCAGATATTCACACAGGTGCATGTTCTTAAAACTGGAAATGTATTTATTTGGTTCCCACTGGAATAATGATTCTAGTTATTTCTAAATATTTAAACAAATCAGAAAAAAAATCTTTATTTTTTTTTTATAGTACAACATTGTATGCTTTCCTACTTAGCAGAATGACATGCAGTAAACTATAATGTCAAGGCATGTAGAAGAGAAAAATATTCTAGTTGTGCATTTATTGTTGTCAATGTGTAAGCTCCATTTTGTCCCTACCATAATGACTTTTGTAATGCTTGCTTATCCATGTTTATTATAACTATTAGGAAAAGAAAGCAGAGCCCTTAAACTGAAGTGCTCTGTATTTTTACATGCTAATTAGTATGTTTCAAACATGTGCTGTTTTTCAGTGGTCCATTTTGTGTTCTCTGACTGAAAACCAAGTCAAAGCCTGATTTACAATTGCTGAACAAATGTAGATTGTGTTCATTTTAAGAGGAATGTTCAAAGCTGGTTTGTAGAGTAACTAAAGGTCTGACTCGAAGCCCAAGGAAATAGGTGGGAAGATGCAGTTTGGTTAAAATGGGTTTTGTATTGAGTCCACTGACCAGTGTACTTTTTTCACAAATATGAAACTGAATTATACTGTAAGGAGGTTTTCTTTCTTCTCAGCAAGTCTTCTCTCTCTCTCTTTTTTTTTTTTTTTTTTTTTTTTGTGGGGATGGAAAGAGAAAAAGAAGCAAAGAACCTTCACATATTCTGATTATATGTAACAGAAAGAGAAAAATTAAAAAGGAAAATCTACGCTTTCCAAGTCCACATTTTTTCTTTAGATTTTTTCTCTTTGAAAAACTCATTTTCTATTTTAAACTCAGATGCAGTTTTCTTACAAATGCTTTTCACTTTACTGCTAGAAATTTTGTTACTGCATTTTAGTTATAATGTAGTATATACATTGTGCTTGTGTAAAAGAGACATTATTTTACAACCCTTTACTTTTTGGGTTCTCTAAGGATCATTATAGAGTCACAGTCACTGCTTGATAGGCCAAATAGTGTCACAGCTATTTTATCAGATCTGTCTCAGAATTTTTGACCTGTAAATGAAAATTCTTTTTCATTATCCTGGCTTTTTTCTCTTCCGCTTGGTGTTTTATTTGGTCGTTTCTCTTGCCCTATGTTTTTTTCATTTCTTTCTATGCTGTGAAACCCTTCCCCTCCCATGAAAATATAAGTTTTGCTGTTCCTCTACCCACCCTGCCAAGGACAATTCAGGATGGATATGGGAAACTGAGTCCTTAATTTCTCACTGCAGTGGTCAAAGATAAATACTTTATACATACTTCTTTCTCCCCTGCAGTGTATTGAGGCTTAATTCAGGATAGATTTATTCTATTTGTCGATGTTACTCAATAATGACTTTATATTCTAAGACAGCGAGGTTTTCATATTAAATCATAGATTCTGAGATATATGCAGATAGCTTTTCCTCCTTCACATGTGCTGTTACTACAGCTTTATCTGTGTACCGGAATAGAAATAACATGTGTTGTGATAATGTCACAAGCAATTTGCTCATGGATGGCTTCCAAAACTCCACAGAATATTTGATATAAGTTGAAGCTCAGCTGGAAGTTCCTGGCACTTACAACAGTGATAAGCCAAACATGGCATTTCTCTTTCCATATTGTGCTATTTTCACACATTAAGGCAACTTACAAAAGATAGTTAAGCTTATCTGAAAGCATGTTGTCACTTACAGAAGCAAATCCAGCTCACATATTCCTCTGACTTTGGCTGTTCGATCCTTCCCTTCGCTGCTGTCTGGCTCTGGCACTGATATCATGGGGATACCAGGCAATATTCCCTTGTGCATATGCTTCCCTTTGCTGACTGAATTGGCTTGGGTTCATTTTTAATGCATTAGTCCATCAAGATAGTTAAATGAATCCATTCACAGAGCAGTTTGCAAATCATCAGAGCCACTGTCAAGTCAGTATCAGAGCTGTGTGAAAACTGGAAGGAGCAGGCTCATGTTTAGAAAGGTCCAAGAGCTGCTAAAATGTACTGTACATCTTTACTCAGCTTTAAAAAGATGAGGAAAGTTAACTATATTGTCATAATGTTCAGGCTGATAAAGCCTAAAAGTATGTACTGTTTGCTTCATAATTTTTTACTTCTTGTTAATTAATAGACCTAGAATGTTTTTGAGTGCTCTGAAAGTAATTGGTTAGATATGTTTTTCTCTGATCAGTTTTCTACCCATGAAGCGTGTAATTCCTCACCCTACAGACTTTTAAATAGTATTTCTATGGTAGTGAGACATCTGGTTCTTCTTAGTTACTGTTTGAAGTTCTTCTTTTTCTTTTTTTTTTTTTTTTATTAAAATGAATTGACTGTTATAGGAAAGACAATTATTTGTAAAGTCTGTTTCATTTTTGGTGCTACAAAATGGTTGAGTTGGATAATAAAAGTTTCACATTGATAATGGATGGTAGCAGTTTTTAGAAACACTCTTTGTAAAGAATATAATGATCATGCCAGAAGCTGATGAGTAATTTATTGTTTAGTTCAAAGCAGCTGTTCAATTAAAAATGTTCAGCCTTGACCTATGATCATTATTTTAAAATAATAGATTGCATGAGCGGGTTTGCATTTTGACAGGGAAAAATTAGCATTTGACAAAAATAAATGAGTTCATAAATCATATTTCAATTTCTTAATGGGTTGTTGAATAAATTATAAGACATTTTTATGAACATTTTTAGTGAGAGCAAAACTTGAACCCAGTTAGCCACTTCTGCTCAGTCTTGTTTCCTTTATTTTATAGGCTATTATGAAAAATTCTGTTTGCTTATCTTAAAGTGATTGAATAGACATATAAGAAGTGTAGGCATTACTCCTACTCATATTTGAATTGGAAAACTTTTAAAGAAGACTTTACACTCATTACTTTCTTCCTGTTTCAATGGGTAAGTAACTGCTTCCCTGGGAGGAAAATTGGAAGACCAAACTCAGCTGAATTCTATCACAACACTGTAGATCAACCTTGCAATACTCTCAGTTGCAATTCAGCACCTTTCATAACTTCTCAGCATGTATACAAGCATGTGCAAATGCACACCCAAAAACTGAAACACTAATTAGATTCAAACTTAACTGTAGTAAATCAGATGGTGTTTTCCCTTTCCAGTACTCTTCTGAGATTTCAAAAATGTTTGTTCTGACTGGTGTGTAAACATTAGAGGTTGTGGTGGGCTGCCTGCAAGATGTCCACTCAGTCACTCCAACACTCCCCCTCAACAGCACGACAGAAAGAGAAAATAAGGTGAAAAAACTCCTGTGTCAAAATAAAGATGGGATAATCACTTACTGGGCATTATGGGGAAATTACTGTCTGTCTTGGTTTTGGCTGGAGCAGTTAGCTAATCTATCCCAGCCAAAAGCAGGACACTATCAAAACAGTTAAGGCAAAACAGCCTCAACTTGGAGAAAATTGATTCAATTAATTGCCAGTCAATAAGAGATTGGGATGGTGAGGAAAAACAAAGACATAAAATTAAACACCTTGCACCTCTTCCTCACCCTTTTATTTCTCAGCATAACTTCACTCTATTATTACCTCCTTTACCTTCCCCTTCCCTGAACAACAGAGGGGAGGTGGGAATCTCATCTCCCGTCTGAGAAAGGGAGATTGCTCCTTTCTCCTCATACTTTTCCTAGCCTCGGTCCTCTATGGGCTGCTCCAATGTGTGTCCTCTCCATGGGCTGTGAACTACTTTAGGGAATATTCATTTGTTCTTGTGTGGGGTCTTCCATTGTCTACACTGCCATAGTATGTGCCTTAGTATGGTGCACCATGGGCTGCAGGGAAGTCTCTGCTGCACTGCCTAAAGCATCTCCTCTACCTCTTTCTCTGGCCTTGGTGTTGGCTGATCTATTTTTCAAACTTTTTTCTTCATTCCTCACTGTGTGTACACCTTTTTGCCCTTTCTTAAACATGCTTTCTCAGAGGTGCCAGCAGCTTTGCTGATGCATTCAATTGTGCTCTGCAATGCGTCTGTTGGGGACCTGGCTGGAAACAGCTATTATTAAGCACTGGACAGCCCCTGGACTCAGCTCACCAAAACCTTGATGCCACCACCCAATGCACACATGAATCACACACATTGCAGAGCATCAGTGTAGCTCACTGCCTAGAAATAGATTGTTTTCCTGAATTGTGAGATTTTCATATGCCTCTTAAAACTCTAACAATTCTTTCAGTGATAATACTGCTAAACTCTGTGCTTATTAGCTACTTGGCCAATTGCTTTCTGAATGCTTCTAAATTCTTGGATTAATACAAAAGAACTAGTTCAAGAAGGTAACTGAACATCATCTTATCAGTTTTAATTTGCCATTTTTAAATATCATTGAATTCTTTCTATTATTATGAAAGAATAAATAGCTTTTACTTAAATTAAAGTAGTTATTTCTCTAATAAAGTACAGTAGAACAGTAGAAAAAAGCATGATGCTTGCCTATTTGAGCACTACAGGAAAATATATACTGGGTCAATGGAAAGAGTTTGATGTAGGAAGGATTAAAAAGGAACCTATTACAACTTCAATTATGCTGGACCATTTTCCTTTCTAACAAAATGTTTGAAAAATTATTAGAACATATCTCTAAAAAGACAGAAATTCAATGTGAAAGTTATTTTTTCTCCTTCCAAATTTCAGTAATGAGTAGTGACTTAATTGGCATCATGCACAATTGTGCATTCCAATTCATCAGAATTCTTTTGGAGCATATTTGATCCTCTTTTGGATTAGCTACTATTGCTCCTTGACTTTTTAGTGTTCTTAGATCATGCTGTTTGGAAATGGTTCCGCTCAATTCAGAAAGGCTTGGATGCATAGATGGGTGTATAGATTACGGACTTGAGGAAAGGAGACAGCATTGAAAAGTTAAAGGGAAAGTAGTTTTGCTCTGACAGCAAATAAAAGATTTAGAAATAATAATAGAAATATTGTTGCTGTGATCCATCAGATTAGATATAGGACTCTCAGGTCTTCAAAAATTTAATTTCATATGTACAATGTAAATAGTATTTTACTCTCAAAAATGTTCTGGTGTACTCTTTTATTTTTTTTTTTTTTTTTAGTGCCAAGCTTGATTTTTATAATTCTATCTAAACAAGAAATAAAATTTTAAAATATAACTCAGAAGCCTCACTCCAAATGTATATTGGAAACTGGGGAATGTAGGGTGTATTTGTGTGAATGTAGAAATATTCTTGTGATATCTGTACAAGAAAAAAGTAGTAGTATGTACAAAGGTTTATAGCTGTTTTCTGCGGGAATCAGTTTATTTTTACTAGAGTGATAGCACAAAGAACAAAATTAATTCATATGTTCTAGGAGTTATACAGTTAAATTTATTTTTCACCACCAGTTTTGTAGGTTGACATGATAGTCACTGTTTCTCAACTGGCAACCTCTACATTTTCTTAGTATTGTCCTCTGAGCTTTGTTTTGTTCCCTCTTCCATCAGGTAGAGGCTGTAGGGAGCCATGACTGAGGTCTTTTAATACTTAAAGGGAGATTATAAGATGCGGACAGCCATTTTAGTGGTGCCTGTTGCTATAGGCAAGGGATGATGGTTTTAAATTGAAAGCTGGTGGACTCATAAAATCGTAGAATAGTTAGGGTTGGAAAGGACCTTAAGATCATCTAGTTCCAACCCCCCCTTTTGTGCGTAGGGACACTCACAGATTAGGTATAAGAAATAAATTTTTCAGAAAGACGGTAGTGAAACACTGGGCCAGGTGGCCCAGAGAGGCTGTAGATGTCCCATCCCTGAAAACATTCAAGGTCAGGCTGGATAGGGCTTTGAGAAACCTGATCTAGTTGATGTCAAAGTTCTGATATATTGATATGTTGACACATTTTGATTTTCCGCATTATTTTATATAAATTAGGGACAAACATTTTTTACACCATTCAAATTAGCCTGAAACTCATCCTGTTGTAAAATTTCTGTGAGCTAATCTAAAGTTTATTAAGATCAAATGAAAGACTGCTATTAATTTAAAATCTTTGGGTGAATCCGTTTGTATAATACCCAATCCAAACTTGAACATTCTAGATTAAATATGTTTTCTCTGGAAATTAGTAATGGGGTGTAGAAAAGCTAGAATTCTGTGGCCCTAAAAAAAAATGCTTTAGTTGTTTTTTTTAATTACATATTTATATGTGTAATCATTGCTTTGTCAAACACCAATTATCTAAGATATACAGGCAATGAAGAAATGCTGTCGTCTTATTTATTGCACTACATTCTCAAGTAAACAATTCATCTAGGAGAACTTCTTTATGACTAATCAAGACTGCTTTCCATCAGTTTAATTTTGCAATTATGACAAGATTACTCTGACTTGACCCTGCAGCTAGGAGCTTGTCTTTCCTTAAGGGCTTGAGAGTTTCAAAGTAAGTGAGTCCAGCATACAGCTAAGAGTTTATTTGTTATATGCTTGAAAAATTAATCCCAAGCATCATAGTAAAAGCAGAAAACAAATGCTTGATCAAACCTCAGAAATTTCTAGTGAGAACTCTTAAAAGCTTGGAAACCATACATCTAAGTTGATTTGTCTTTTTTAAATTATGATACAGATGATTAAAAAAAGAGACTGAGAGGTACTGTAATTCTTCTTGGAGGAATAGTCTTTTAAAATCCATCTTAAAACTAGAAAACAGTCAGATATTCAACTGCTAACTGTTGAATGCACTTTTTTTTTTTTTTTGTGATCTACAGCATGTGCTAAAATATAGTTACTCATAGGAAGAAGAAACACAGTGACACACGCTGTAAATGGCATGTTAGAAAACAATTATTTAATTTTCAGTCACTTACAAAACCAAAAAAATATTACTACGGATTTTCATATGGATTCAAACATAATCAAAATTTCTTATCATTTATTTGGTGTATTAATGGTGAAACAATATTTAAGAATTCGTGCACACATAAGGCAATGTTTTGTTGCAGACTCTATTTGACCCCTTCAATTACTGAAAAAACATGCAAGGATGGAGTCAGAGAATTTCCCCACATGTGACACAAATTCCTTCAAAACTAGTTTCTCACATGGAAACCAATGTCATTTAGTGACTTAATTTGTAAATCAGGAAATTTTCTGCACTTGCATCCTGAGTTCTTAGAGACATGCACCGTACTTGGCCAAGAAGTCATAAGAAATATAACGGTGAATATAACAGTTGTTACCAATCCACATACAGTATTACTTAACCTTATGAACAAAGTAACTCATTAGTACAGTAAAATCTCGTTGATAATACAGTTAAAATTGTACAGAAACTTCCTGGATTTTACCTGTTTTGTCTGGTGTGTTCTCATCCTTCTGATGTCCCTTTGGATCCTCAGCAGCTTTGTTTTTTCCTAGTAGAATGAAGATGGCACCACAGGGTAGTTATGGTAAACAATCAGCAGGATGAATTCTTTGACAAAGAGTATGATGGTAATGATGGTGATTTTCTTCTCAGTTTTGTGTCTACTTGGGATTATTTATACAAATACCTTTAATTATCTCACATATACCCATTCTCTGGTTCCCAGTTACCAAGCGTTTTTGTTCTCTATTCATTCATATACAGTGATGTGATTACAAAAACATTTTCAGACTCACGTTACTGAATCTACTTTACTAAACATAATATTTTTTGCATGTAAATAATATCTAAATTCTAAGTAGTTATGTCTGCACAAAATCTGCACATACATAATCTTTAATTCCACCGTATTTGCTACTGGAATTTCAGAATTTCTGTAGACAACATGTTTTTCAGAAAGAATATCTGATCTTTATAACATAGAAAAGCTGAATGAATAAAAATACCTCTCAGTCTTTTCCTGCACTCCCAGAATTATCTGTAGCCTTTGAGTATCCAACCAGCTAATTTCATACTTCACATTCACAGTTTAAGGTCTACTAGAGGAGCACATAATGCACCCATTTCCTCTGGGCACAGGGTACCAGACAAGCTTGTTAAGACATCAGCAAGAACAAAGCAAATATATGCATAAATATGCAGTGTAATAATTTACCAATTTGCATCACTGTTTGTTGTGATTTAAACCCAGCTGGTAACTCAGCACCACAGAGCCACTTGCTCAGCCCTTTCCCTTTTCTCCCTTCCTTGGGTGAGATGGGGAAGAGAATCGAAAGAGTGTGAAACCCATAGGTTGAGAAAAGAATAGTTTCATAACTAAAGTACATCATATTATATACCAATAATATTACTAATTAACTATTACTATTACAAATAATAATAAAGGAAGAAGAAAAAACCAAAACCACAAGTGATGAGCAATGCAGCTGCTTGCCACTTGCTGGCCAATACACAGCTAGACCCAAGCATCGGTCCCTTCTGGGTAACTCCTCTCAGTTTATAAACTGGGCATGAAGCTATGTGGTATGAAGTATCTCTTTGGCTAGTTTGGGCCAGGTGTCCTGTCTTTGCTCCCTCCTGGCTTCTTGTGACCCTCCTCACTGGCAGAGCATGAGAGACTGAAAAGTCCTTGATCAGGGTAAACACTGTTCAGCAACAACTAAGCAACTAAGCAACATAAGTGTGTTATTAGCATTATTCTCAGACTAAAGCCAAAACACGGCACTGTGCCATGTACTAGAAAGAAAACTGACTCTATCCCAGCAGAAATCAGGACAGTGCTATGTTAGATAACACGGTAGCTGAACTGCAGCACCTCAAAGCAAATACTTCAGTAGAACGTAAGAGTTAAGACAGAAAAAGCTGTATTTCTTTCTCAGACTTCCATAGCTGTTGTCTTTTAGTTCCGATGGCTTCTTGCCACAGGAGTCACTATCAGCTGCTTATGGGATCTCTTTGTGTATTTCAGGGAAAGCTAGACGACCTAATTCCAAAACCAAAAATCAAAAGGGAATAAGGACTGGGTGAATGAAATGCTGTCATAGGATAAATTTCTTCTGCCAAAGTAGAAAGTGGTAGAGTATAAAAGGGGTGATTGAACTGCCTAACAACCCATGTAAAATCCTAACAAATGCTGCCTGGCTTCCAGCTCTCCAGAAGATCATGGATCTCATGTTGGTTCAGTGTCATGTCTACGAACTCTGTGCTCATGTTTCAAATACTTCATGGTGTCTAAAATAGCAGTAGAGAGACACCTGAATCACCAATTAAGTATTATAAATTTGAAAAAAGTTGATGCAAATGGAATGAAATATGCAAATGTAATGTAAGAGAGAAAATTGCTGTAGATAAAAAAATCTCAGCTACTATGGGAAATTTAAATTTTAAATGAATTTAATATTCAGGCGCTACCAGCTTAAGAACATGACTGCTTGTTTTGCATAAGTGTCCCACCTTAAGTTATGCTATTAAGAGGGTACTGCCTTTGAGGTAGCCATTTAGTTGTGACTGGTCTGAATAAATGACAATCAGAACTATCCACATACATTATCTTACAGACGTATTGCTGATTACCTGGCACCTCTCTTTTGTAGTTATTATGCACTTGTTGAGTTTCAGTTTAAATGGCAACCAAAACTATTTTGGCTAACATTTATGACTTTTTGTAGAGTTTTACATAAAAATGATACTTAAGTTGTGAGGTCAATATGCTGTAGCACTCAATGAATAATATTCAAGTATTAGATGACATTGTTTGAGAACACTAAATTGCATTCTCTTTTGAAAACTTGCAGTATTTTGCCAAGTGATATTAGCATTTTTTTTGTTATTAAAAATGTTAATTAATTTTGTATCCACTAAACTACAAATAAAACCCCTGCACTTTTCATATAAATTTAAGTGTAGCAACCAATTTAAAGAAGTAAGCTGAACCTTTCTGAGTTCATGCAGCATAATGGTGATGATGAAAGGCACAACCCTGAAAGTTAAATGATATCAAATGGTTCTAATAATGATGTGTTTTGTATGAGGAGCTGTAACACTTGCCATGCTAGTAAAATGCATGTTCATTTTAAAAATCCCCTACCTATCAAAGCTTTGCATATGTACCACTCATAAAATTAAATAATTTGGGATAAATGTATTTTTCCCTTATGCTGGATATGCATTTATACCCACAATTTCCTAAATTTATTGAGTAGCCAAAAAGATATCTGCTAGACTTACCCTGTTCTGCAAATTAAACATTTATTTGAATTATTGGCTTGCTTCTATGTTGTCAGCATACTTGCAAGTGTTGATATTTACCAAATAATGTATTATTGTATTTAATTAATATAATTAATGTATTTATTGGTTTATGAATAAGTTAATGGGAAAATTGCATTAATATTAACTTCTCAAATCATTATATATATATGCACATTTAGGAGAGGTAAGAATTTTATTAATTCTTTTTATTGTTAGAAAAAAAAATATTCTCTTAAGTAAAACAGATGCATTTCCTAAATCCTAAATAATCTGTAATAATTGTTTTAATGACATTATTCATAATGATGCCAATCCCAAAACAAAGAATAGGTGTCTGAATATAGACACAGATTACTTGCTGCATATATGTAGATCTGCATATACACATCTTTAAGGGTTATTGCTACTTTTGTTCTTATTTTTCAGTTTTCTGGCTATTATGATGGAAGTAATATTATTGTTTGGCTTTCATATCTGTCATGACTGCAAGCAACAGCATACCCTGGCTATTGCAGTGTCTTTAACAATGGTTTCAATAAGGGCATAGGGTAATGAATCACAAATAATTAAAACATGATCCTGAATGTATGTATGAAAAAAAAAAACAAAACAAACAACCAGTGACTTTATTATTCTAATAATGGAAAGGAAAATTATAAATCTTGAATGCTCTGGACCAACTGTCATGTTTAATCTACTTTGAGCAGGACATTGAACTATCTGACCTCCACAGGTCCTTTCTGACCTAAATTTTTCTATATTTCTAAATTCAAAGTAATAAGTAAAAATAAGGTTAACCAACAAGCACAATTTAATGTTAATCATTAATAAAATGAATCACACTAATCTTGTGTTTGCCACACAAGGTTAACTGGGCTCTGAAAGTATATCTAGATTTCACTGATGAGCATACTCAGCTAAATTGTTCAACTTGTTCTTTGCACATTTTGACAGGTAAATACTATGCATTTGCTTGTCTGGTATGAACCCTGGTGAGGTTATTCTTCTGGAACAAATTAAATAAATGTTATAATTTGGACCATTTTAAAAATCAAGTTTACATATATTACTATCACCTCTACTAAACACAGTTTTCTCAAATTAATGTACCTTACCTTGTTCAGTGTCCATGAAAGCCGCTGAAATTTTATATTGATTCCTTAAACTGTCATTTAAAAATCACTTTCTTGAGTATTATAAACTATGTACTGTTAAGTCAGTTGTCCTTTCCATGATGAAAAATTGTTTGGAACAGCAACCTGTCACGCACAGTTTCATTTTTTTCAGATAACTAACCATGAGTTGTGTTTTTTTTGTTTCTCAGGTTAACAGGATTTCATCTTCCTCCACCTGTGACAAGTACAAAATCTGTATTTTCGCTGCGCTTGACAAGTGACTTTGCAGTTAGTGCTCATGGGTTTAAAGTTTACTATGAAGGTAAGATATCCTTAATAAAGATTTTGTATTTTTTTTCTCTGATTTCTGTGGATCATAAATGTCCCAAAAATGCATACAAATTCACATTTATAACTTAATCAAGTTACAGTGTTTTCTTTTCAGGCAGTCATTCAGATGCACAGACTCACATCAGAAACCAAAATATGTAAAATTCTACTGTGTACAGTACCATCCGGATGCAAAAAATTTATGACATTTCCTCTAATAATGCCAAATTCTTTAAATTCTGAAAAACATAATCATAATCTTTCAGGTCCTTCTAACGTATGCTTTTTTAAATTAATGCCAAGACATTAGTGGTTACTCTTGGATTTCACTACAGTCAAATTAATCTCCAAGTTTTATGGATGGATTCTTTCTCATGCTTTTTTATAGGAGAAATGCTGACTCAGTTCTCCAAACTAACATTAACCTACTTCTGTACTGAATTTTTCACAACTATCTACAGTTTTCATCCAGACACTGAGTGAATAGGCTGGCTCATGTATTCCTGAAGTCCAGAAGTTCCTAGCATTGTATGCATGTTCCAGGAAGGATCTTGTTTATGATCAAGCTGTCTTTAGTCACGTTTGAAGAGTTAGAATGTGCTGTCCATTATTTTTTTTTTGTTTGTTTTCAATGGGTTTCTTGGCACTGGGACGATGAGTTCTAATGTGCTTATCAACATAGAGTTCAGTTTGCACGTATGATTGACTCCTCATATAATTCCTTTCTGGGCTAAAATAATGTGCTGATTAATAGAACTCAAGCTCCTTAATCACTGACATATAAAAGGGGAATTTTAACTTCAATCACAGAAATCAGCATTTTAGGAAAAATTTAAATTTAATACCTTCAATTTGATACTCATCTTTTTAAAATCTGACGCTTCAGTTTGTGTAATCAGGAATATTAAAAGAGTTTAAAGAATTTTAGTTCACTGGCATCTCCCTTCCTATGGCCAGCTCTACCTTTTTAAGAGCTGCATCAAGGCAGTTCCACTCACTAAGAGAATTTTTCTTTAAATTCCTGTTTTTCGAACTTCCTATGAAACTACCTGCCTTTATATCCAGCTAGCAAAGAAATGAAAACTCATTACATTACATTCACTTCATGCATCATTCCTTGACATAAGAGAATAGTGGAATTTAGAGGAAAATCACATCAAGGCATTCTCCATTTCTGTTCTTGTATCTTTATGAATGTATATAACCCTGCAATCAACATTTTCAGAGCTGGTTCTACGTAGTATTCAATGTTCAAAAATTTTGATTGCCCAGTAGCTCCTTTTTAGCTGCCTGATGAAACTCCTGCATACTTAGTACCCCTAAATATCAGGCCACATACTTCAGTGCTTCATTATGGATTTGAGTTTGAAACCTATGATAGAAATGATGAGAAACCTGTCATTGCAATAAAGAAAAATGATAGACAGAGATAGCATAAGAAGGCAGGATGAGCAGCAGAGACATACATCCGAAGGGATTAGATCCCAGTGTGATTTGAAAAAGGAGCATACCTTTCATAATCACTGATCATTTAAAATACTTCCCTTTGAAATATTTGGAAATAGAGGAAATAGACAGATAGTTAAACAGGGTGAATTACTGTTCACTATCTTAAAAAGCAATCAAACCAACCAAACAAAAAGGCCCAAATAAACAGCCTACAAACCATTCATAGAATCATAGAATAGTTAGGGTTGGAAAGAATCATGGAATCATAGACTAGTTAGGGTTGGAAAGGACCTTAATCAGTTCCAACCCCCTGCCATAGGCAGGGACACCTCACACTAAACCATAACACCCAAGGCTGTGTCCAATCTGGCCTTGAACACTGCCAGGGATGGAGCATTCACAACTTCCCTGAGCAACCCATTTCAGTGCCTCAGCACCCATACAGTAAAGAACTTCTTCCTCAAATCCAATCTAAACTTCCCCTATTTAAGTTTGAACCCATTACCCCTTGTCCTGTCATTATAGTCCCTAATGAAGAGTACCTCCCCAGCATTCCAGATACTGAAAGGCTGCTCTGAGGTCTTCAGCCTTCTCTTCTCCAGGCTGAACAGCCCCAACTTTCTCAGTCTATCTTCATACGGGAGCTGCTCCAGTCCCGTCGTCATCCTCGTAGACCTCCTCTGGACTTGTTCCAGTAGTACTATGTCCTTTTTCTGTTGAGGACACCAGAACTGCACACAATACTCCAAGTGGGGTCTCACAAGAGCAGAGTAGAGGGGCAGGATCACCTCCCTCGACCTGCTGGTTTCGCTCCTTTTGTTGCAGCTCAGAGTATGTATGGCTTTCTGGGCTGCAAGCACATACTGCTGGCTCATATTCGTCTTCTCATCGACCAACACCCCCAAGTCCTTCTCCGCAGGGCTGCTCTGAATCTCTTCTCTGCCAAGCCTGCAGCTGTGTCTGGGATTGTTCCAACCCAGGTGTAGGACCTTGCACTTGGCACGGTTGAACTTTATCAGGTTGGCATAAGCCCACCTCACAAGCATGTTAAAGTGCCTCAGGATGGCATTCCTTCCCTCCAAACCAAACCACACAGCTTGGTGTCATCGTCAAACTTGCTGAGGGCGCACTCAATACCACTGTCCATCTCACCAACAAAGATGTTGAACAAGACCAGTCCCAGCACTGATCCCTGAAGGAAACCACTCATTACTGGTCTCTAGATGGACATTGAGCCATTGACCACAACTGTTTGTGTGCAGCCATCCAGCCAGTTCTTTATCCTCCGAGTGGTCCACCTATCAAATTGATGTCTCTCCAATTTAGAGACAAGCAGGTCGTGTGGGACAGCTTTTCACAAGTCCAGGTAGATGACATCAACTGCTCCACCCCTGTCCATCAGTTCTGTAGCTCCATCACAGGAGGCCACCAAATTGGTCAGGCAGGATTTCCCCTTAGTGATGCCATGCTGTCTGTCATCAAGCACCTTGTTGTTTCTCATGTGCCTCAGCATGCCTTCCAGGACATTCTGCTCCAATATTTTGCCAGGCACAGAGGTGAGACTGATTGGCCTGTAGTTCCTGGAGTCATTCATTTTCCCCTTCTTGAAAACGGGGGTTATATTTCCCTTTTTCCAATCATTGTGAGCTTCACCTGACTTCCATGATTTTTCAAATGTAATCTCTTTCTCTGACCCCCCCATCCTCCTTGACAGATTTGCAGCTGAGCTGAAAGTTGACAAGAAACAACAGAGTACCTGAAAGATTCTGTGGAAAATGTGAATCTATTGTGGGCTTTCTTGATCATAATATTGAAGAACATGTTAATTTTCTGGTCTTCTGAGAATAAAAATGTGTATGAAAAGATACAAAATTATGTCATCAATAGAACTGCTATCCTGGGCCATCATGTGTAAACCCCTACCATTGCATCCAGCTAAACGAAGTGCAGGATAGACCACAGAAATACTCACTTTGGCCCCCTACTATCAATATGATAAGCTTCAATCTGTTCCCTGCATCCCCTCCTTTCCTCTTTCTCTCCTTTTTAACTTCCTCAATGTCAAGTGGCCTATTTGGGTTAGCTTTGGTACCGTTTTGAACATAATTCTTTATGTTCAGCTTCTCTATTATTTAGGAAAGAATACATCTGAGAAATACTCCTCTATATAACACAATACCCCTGGAGAAAAAGGATCTCATGAGATAAAACAGAAATAGATTGCTTAAAAAAAAAACCAAAACAGATTTCACCTACAGTGACAACAGAAAATGCTGAAATGCATTGAAAATTAAGGAAGGATTTTAAGAAAAATGCTTGAGCTGCAATAATTACCATCTGCAATTTATCATTTAATTTCTGTTTTGCGACAGAGCTTTGCTGGCTGGAGTGAGAAATGGGGGAGTTGCAAGTCTGCTGATTCCATACCATTTTTTTTCTGTAGAGATGTCTGGCATTTTTTCTGGGTTTTTTAAGTTGCTTTTAGGGTCTGTGTAATATATATAGGTATTAATGTATGAAGAAATGGTATACTTCATCCCCTACTTGATAAATTAGGTCAAGTCACAGGGTAGCTGTGTCCTTTTTATTTTATTTATGATAAGATTTGTTTGGTTTCAGGATAGAAGATTTTGATGCACTTTTCCATTTCCTGTTGTTCTAAGATTCATAAGCAGCTTTGTTCATAGGGAGCAAGAGAGGGGAAATACAGCTGCTGAGATACAAAGCAACATAGCAGCTTGACCTGTACAGCAAGGGGCACCATTGAACCTAGTCCTGCTTTGAACAGTGCTTCATTTTGTTCTTACTGGGTTATTTTAATGCTATTAAGCAGGTATCTGACATTTTTTAAATCACTGACTTCATTAACAGACCTGCTGCCTGAATTTATGGCCATCTTTATTCAAGATAAAGATGATAGATACTTTTATGCTATCCTATTGATCACTAGGGAGAAAAACAAAAAACTCACCTTAACATATATTTTTATAGTGAAAACTCTGAATGTCCTGGTGATGAATTGCAATTATTTATAATAGCATTATGAAATACAGTTTTATCCGTTTTGTAGAGCTACACTTAATTTTAAACTCAACTATACAATTGAATTATTAGACACTTTAAATAATGAAATATTCCTCATGCTTGTACTAGAACAATGCGATAGGAATTCAGCAATTCTGATTAAATGCTTTTGAGAGAGATTTGAGAGCAATGTTAAAACTTTCAAGACTGATCTCATCTTAATGGGTAATGGGTGGCGGGGGAAGGAAAGAAGGGAGCAGATGGTGTTTATTAACAGAATAGGATAATGTAACTTCTAGGGACATATCATGCATTTCTTTCAGCAATATTGAGAAAAATTGGTAGCTGATGTACAGGATTATTGAAGCATGCAGATCAGATATACTAGTAGGACTTAAATGTGTCAGTATGTGGATGCTAAATATAATTTTGGCAGTTAGTATAGAGCTAGAGAATATGAACAAATAGGATAGTCTATTTTTAGCTCTTCTGCATATCAGAATTATGAAATGTGACAACACATTATTTAAATTTTCGATTTAGATAAGGTTCATGGAGTATTACTTGTATTAACCTAATAACATCACTACTAATGTCATATAAAATTTAAGGTAGTGCCAATGAGTTATCATATAATATTGGAGTATCCTCTATAATAGGTTCACTCAAAAAGTGTTTGCCAGGTTTGAGTTGTAAAAGCCACAGACTCTAAGCTGTAAAGTTGTCACTAGACTTACTACCTGACAGACAGCAGACGTTATAGGCTTTTTTCCTTTTGGCTCATATTTTGCCATTGCTATTTTGGATATGATTGCTCTCTGTCATAAGGTTGCCTCAGCAAATCCTTGGTAAAAATGGGATTAATAAGTTTTCCTAGTGCTTCTGAAAGAAAAGTCCACAAAGAAAAGATAAGAATAATTAGAATAGAGACTGCTTAAATTACGTGAATAGATAATGGAAACTCCTGTTTTGAAAATGAATCATACTAAACCTAGCAAGGAAACATATTAAACAATTGAAGGCAATCTAAATTCTTAACTTTTACTTCCATTCAGCATGTTGGATAACAAAAAAAAAAAAAAAATGCCTGAGTTCCTTTCTTTTGGCTGAATGTCTGAATATCTGCCACATTGCCTAGGAAGTCACATGAAATGTCTAGCATATCCTTCTGGCCTTGGAATGCTAACTGTGGGCATAAACAAACCAACAATGGCTGTTTGTAGACTTGTATCTGCAGAGATAAAATGATTGTATATTCAAGGAAATAGAAAACATCAAATATGCTTATCAGGCTTTGACTGTTGTAGCATTCTCTAAGATAAGTCATTAATTTGGTAGGTAGTTCTGAACTCCCTTAGTATAGGGAAGGCAAAAGGGAAGGTATGGTTTGCAATATTTCAAAATTAATTTAGTAAATGAAGGGGAGTCATCAACTATAAAAGCAAAATTTAGCAAAAGAACAAATAAATATCTAAGCTATAAAAGAAGCTCATGATGCAAAGTTGGGGTTTTTTTTTTGGTATTGATGTGTTTACAATTTAACTACACTAAGAGAATTGAAGTTTCACCAACTTTATGCTGTGATTAACAATAGCAAAATATTGTCCTACTTTTAATCATATTATTTATACCTCAGCATCAATCTAGACAACAAAAAGCAAAACAAGTCCACTCTATTAAAAATTTCGAAACATCTCAGATATTTTATCTGATAAAACTATAAATCAATATTCTTTCCCATGTATCATACAGAAATTTATAGTTACATGACATCTTCCTAGCCAATGTTTTTTAAAATCATAAGTAGCATGTACAAGTTGCACTCTGTCAGCTAATACCTAACATTATCACTGACTAAGATAAGTATTGGCAGGGAAAGATACTCTTTTTCTTCCAGTTGATCCAGTCTGTATCACAATACAGGACTACCACTGTAATCTTAATGCCAGAAGTACTTGGATGCAATACTTTAATAAAGAAGGGAATCACTGTTTCTGAAATCAATACCAGGTTACCTTGTTGCTTATTAATTTTAAATATTTTGCCTATAAGTTGCATCATTCGCACCACTCTTGTATATATACAGAAAGAGTAAATAAAAATAGGCCTGTGGACTCTATCTGGTTAATTTTTATTTTATTGCATTTCACCAATTTTCTTGATACTGCAATCACTAATTTAGATTTGGCTGAAGAATAACATCTGGAAAGAAGTTCAACTCTTGAGGACACCGAGATTTAAGAAAACTATCATTTTCTTTGATTCCTCCAATCACTCTGCCTTACTTAGAACTAAGATGTTTTAGTTCTGATTTTTAATTTTCTAGTCCCTGGCTCTTGTTCTGCTTTTATCTGCTAAATTACAGGGCCCTTACTATTAGTATCTGTTAGTTCTTACGATAGATTCTTAAGTATGCAATAAAACCACACACCTCAGAGTATTCTTTCTCTTTGATAAAGGCTTTTAAAGTCTTAACAAAGTATTTCATTCCAAGTCACAAACTATTTTGTGTTAGTCATGCATTTTCATCATTTTGAGAGTGTTGTGATGTCTTCATGAAAAATGGGTCTGTCTGGTCAGTACGCGGGTCTGTCTGAGCCCTGCACCTCAATCACCAGTTTTTTCTATCCTCTTATTAAATCCTTTTTCAGCTCTGGCTCCAATCTCACTCTTAACCATGTGTGTGTGCGAGGGCTTCAAGGGAAGCTACAGAGTCAGACTGGGGACGTAGGTGGCCTTGGCCTGTGTGAATCTGGAGGGAGTGTGGTCTCAGTGATAGCTACTGAAGTGGGTTGGGGGTGTGATGCTCATGAGACTCCTTTTTGTGTTTGTCTCAAAACAACTCTAAAGATAGAAAGAACTGCCAGCTCGTTATCACTTGGGCAAATGGCAGGGGGGCAGAGCAGGAATCCTGCTCCTCTGAGGTGATGGATGCTTTCCTGTGGTGTCTGTCCTGCGGTCATGAAGATCAACTGCTGCTGCAATGAACTGCCCGGAGACAGCAACGGACACTGCGGCACCTGCAAGGGCACAGTGTGAGCGGGGTCTGGGGCTCACCAGATCCCCTGAAGATGAGACGGCACTGGTGGGAGGGGTCCAGCAGAGCCTGACCCTAGGAAAAGGCAAAACCGTCCTTCAGTCATGTGGCGGGCACCCTCCACTCCGGGCCTCAGCTGAGTCGCTGACCGAGGAGTCCAACTGAAAGAACTGCAATTGAAAGAACTTCCACTCACTGACCAAGAAGACATCGCTGTATCCAGGGCATGGTGATTCTACTTCTCTGTTTTCCTTCTTACTTTCCTTTCTGCTTTTCTTCTTCTACTTCATATCTTTTTATGAGTAGGAACCTGCTAAGACTTTTGTTCCTCCTGACACAGTTTTAGGGAAATTTAAAATCAAATTACTTCTTTTTTTGTTTTTCAATGTCTGGAGACCTTGTGGTTTCACCTGCTAATGGCTCAGTGTGGTAAAAGATCAATTCCCCTCCTCAAACACTGTGCAGGTGGGGATAGAGGCCTTGGCTGCCACTCACTTTTGGTGAGAATGGTGTGTGTCCCAAAAAAACACGTTAGCGAGCACCAAGCTGGATCCACCAATGAGTAGGGGACCCATGGGGCTGGTAAGAGGACCTGAGATGCTAGCAGGGGTGCTGGGTGCACAGAGTTCATGCTGGTACTTGGTGAATCCGCTAATGTAAGTGTGCTTGTGAATCCAGACAGACTCATGTGTTTATCCGCATGAGTGACCTCCTGTGCCAACACTCCAGCCAAAGCGGGGAGTTGGCTGCTGGTGCATTTAATGCGATCCCAGTAGGTAGGTGCTGTTGAAGGCAGCGACTTGCCTGTGGCAGTCTGACAGCAGTCGTATCGGCGTCCAGGGTGTGTTTCCGTGGATATTTTCCTGGGTTTCAGTGGAAGGATTTATGCTCAGCTTCCTGACTGGTTAAATCTGCAAATGGGGAAGCAACAGTGAGGTGCATTGGCCTGTGTCAGACACTCACAGGTGTCTTGGGCTGGACTCCAGTGGCTGGGTGAGAGAAACCAGGTGCAGAACTGCTGGAGGCAGCAGCCATTGTAACATCCCTTCACATGCTTAAATGTCATACCCTTGGGTGAATGGAACCGTATTCTATTTCTCTACCTAATCCCTCACTGCACACCTAGAGCTGCCTCTCACCTTCCCACTTGTACTGATACATGAAGAGGTTTCTTGTGAATAATGAGGCACAAAAGCATTTCATATTATTTTCTTGTTGTCTATCCTCTTTTCTATTATTTTTGTATCTGTACTTCTTTTCATTTCAGTTCACTAAGAAGCTGTTTTGTTAGTCTTATGAGTCATTTGCCAAAATTCACTTACCTTTAAAATATTTGGTTGTCTTTTAAAAACACCAGCTGTCTCTGGCAGCCCTTCCTCCTTATAATTGCTTCTGAGGAGATTCTGCTTAACAGTTCCTCAAATAAGTCCAAATTGATGTCTCAAAGCCTAGCATCCCAGTTTTACTACTTACTTCCCAGACTTCTAATCTGTTGCTCAATTTTCTTCTCTTCTATTTGTAATTAGGTTCCTGTCCGCTGACAAGACTGTTTTTAAAGGACCTCCTTATGAGATAATCAAGTGTGCTTGAGGTTATGTTCTTTGTCTTGATTAGGTGGTTTAATTTCTTCCCAGCAATCCTACTTCATCTTCACTTGAGGTACCATGATTAAGGAGCCCAGATCTTTCAGGACAACAGTGTAGCTAGGCATTGGTCTGCTAGATGCACTTGCTCATAGCTAGAACCGCTCTCCTAAGCAGAAGGATTGAAAGGGATAGCAGTGCCTTCTGGGATCCTATTCCCCTCACTCCTCACCCTCAGAAATACATACTAATCTTTGATCTGCTTACAGTTTCCCTTGGCCATGTTATTACCATTCATGGGTGAATAGCATGATGCAGCAGTTGCAAAGCTGAACAAATAGCAATTGCTCTGTGAAACATGGGTCTAGGTCACAATCAACAAGCATGCTATCCAAGACTGTAGTTCTTGCTTGCAGGCAGGGGACTGTGCCACGTAGGACGGAGTATCTAAATACTAGTACTTCTCAAACACTCAGTATTGAGGGTAGTGTCACTTTAATAACAGTGTACAAAAGCTAGTTTCTGCTGCAAAGAATCTGCCATTCTATTTTAGGGAGACTATGTGATAAATTCATCAAGATAGACTTGTTTTACTTGTTCTTTCATTTGCAAAATAGCATATTATTTGTAGGAAGAAAAGCTTGTGCACACATTATTAGACCTAGTGTTTCTACTGTAATTACCAGTTGGACTTTAGTTGTTGTCCTTTGGGTGCTAAATTTTCTTTGACAAATCTTGATAAATTAAATAAATAAGCAGATTGATTAGAGAGACACAAAACCACACATTATTTTGTTACAAGCAAAATGAATGAAAATAATAAATTTGTTTTAACATCTGCAAAATAATTGTTTGAAAGTTAAAAACTAATAAGAACCTATTTTTTCTTCTGCCTTAAGTAATATTTACTTATCGGAAGAAAACATGTTTCTCACAGTCTGAAAAAATCTACTTATGATTCAATATAGTGTTAAATTTATATCTTTCAGAACAATGTTGTTAAATAAGTCATATTTGTCAACCTATGGTACTATAATTTGTCATTTTGATGCACGTCTCATATTGAAATTCAATACAGACAGTGATTAATTTGAGATCTTAATTATACGCCAGCCTTTAGGTTTTCTTCTTGCATTTTCAATGTCATTTTTCATGAAAAAAAAAGCCCTAAATTAACATACATGGCAAGTCTTGAGAGAAATTTCCCAAGAGATTCTGAGGTTTTCCTTGTGAATTTACATTATTGAGCTACTGGACTGTCATATTATTAAGATAAGTACAACATCCTAACAAATGCAAATCTTAAAGCAGCCTCATTTAAGATTCTTATTTTGATCCCATGTCTAGGCAAGTACTGAATGTAATCCAATATAATTGAAAATGTATTCTGTAGGAACTAATGTGCTGCTCATTAAAGTATCAAAACAAATGCAGATCAATGTTTATCAGCATCTGCTTCCTTCATGCTTTCCCTAACTTACAGCTCAGTGAAATTTTGAATCAGAAATATACAATTCCAGACTCAGCATGCAATCTTACAAAGTCTTCAAAAGTCACTAGGAAACTGCAGGCGAAGAGTTTTATTTAGGATGAGAACATGCATCTTAGCAATACAGAACTGTAATCTAGGAACAGACTCGTCGTCTGAACAGATTTTCAAAGTTTTTCAGTTCTTTACGTTTATCATTCCTATTTGAATGCTTGGATCCACAGTAAGACATTCAAACTGCAGGACATTCAGCAGCTCCCACTAAGCTCTATGTAAATTATGTGACAGGGAAAATGCTTGGTAATAGATGAATTATTTTTAGGATTGTAAGTTAAGCATCCATTTATATAAGTTACTGACATCATCCAGAACAATACCATTATAACCAGTTAGCTATGAATATGACTTTTTTATTTTAGCAGAAAGAGAGGAGTAATTGCTTACTCAGCACTATAATTTCCCATCTTTTGAAATAAAGCAAAATTTGTTACAAGTTGCTTTGGGAAGATACTTGCTTTTTTGATTTATTCTTGGCTGATAATTACTCATTAAACAATGAGGTCCTACATACAAACCCCAATGTAAACTGTCTTGGCTTAGACCGTAAATCAGCCACGCAGTTTGCTACATGGAGAATCGAAAGAATGCACCTCCCACAGGTTGAGATAAGAACAGTTTAGTAACTAAGGTATAACACAAACCACTACTGCTACCA